>CANNZV010002986.1:0-77206 GCA_947561585.1 Caprella mutica
AAATCAAGTGAAGTCAACACTTAAATTAAAAGTCTGATATTACTTTAATTTTACTGATTACTTTAATTTTACTGATATTACTTTAATTTTACTGATACTACTTTAATTTTACTGAGGATATTATAACGTTAAGTTATAATGACAATGTATACTGCATATCCTACTATAACTTTAAAGTATACTGACAATGTATACTGCATATCATACTATAACGTTAAGGTATACTGACAATGTATACTGCATATCATACTATAACGTTAAGGTATACTGACAATGTATACTGCATATCATACTATAACATTAAGGTATAATGACAATGTATACTGCATATCATACTATAACATTAAGGTATAATGACAATGTATACTGCATATCATACTATAACGTTAAGGTATAATGACAATGTATACTACATATCATACTATAACGTTAAGGTATACTGACAATGTATACTGCATATCATACTATAACGTTAAGGTATAATGACAATGTATACTGCATATCATACTATAACGTTAAGGTATAATGACAATGTATACTGCATATCATACTATAACGTTAAGGTATACTAATAATCAAAAGTAAATATATATATATGTTTAGTATTTATTTTAATAGTTCTTTTGCCCCCAGGGGCTCTATCCTGAAGCTGTCTGTGGTGAATGGGAGAGAAGGGGGGTGGCGTCCCTTGGGCCCCGAACTGTTGTAATTTGGATTATGGATTGTTTTTTTTCATTCTTACCATGTTTATCATTTTTTTAACGCTACTTGCAGTTTTAGAGAATAGCGATAGGGTTATGCTCTTCAACTACGAGGTCTTAGATTTTTGTGTTAGGTAGGCTCGTAGGCTTCATTTACTATCACCTCTTCATTTTCCTCTTCCATCCGTGAGTGCAGCCACCGGTGCTTGTGTCCCGTTTCGTCACATTCCTTGGTAAGTGACTGCATTCACGGAGTAGCTTTTCTGCATCCATGAGCATTGTCACCGACGGTGGTAAGTGACTTTGTTCATGGAGTCACTTTCCTCTCTGACTGCTTCTTCCAGTCCCTTGTATTTAATTTCCTTTTTGCCTTTGGTTCCGAAGCAGACGTTAAACCCCTACTGAAATAAATAATAGTTCTTTTATGTTTAATAGTTATTAAAATAAAATATTTATCTGCTATATAAAAATGTTTTTCCCCATTTTATGTTATGTGAAAAGTTGTTTATTTTTAATGTACAGTTCTGTGTTCCTATAGATAATATTGAAATAAATATTAATTTTCTTATCTAGGTAGATCAGAATATGAATTCTCATTCCAATAAGATAGTTAAAACTCAGTCTATTGAAAGTTCCATCCTTTTATCTCATCATCAAAAGGGACAAATCCACCCCTAGTCAAGTAACGAGAGTTACTTATCGCTACTGTATACTCGTACAGCACAGATCAACCAGTAATTGTTTTGCTACCTCATAGGTTGTGTATGTCTATAGTTAACTATTTTCTAATTAAAATTGGATAGTTGTACTAAAATCAGAAAAATGTGTTATGAAGTTAAACAAATATATCCTTATTATGACTTAGTATTTTCTTTAAATATTTGAGTAGTTTAAGCATTCCGTTGGTTAGTGGAGATTGGACTAGATGGCAACACTCGCTGCTAGCGTAACTCGTCGCATGATTTATGTTTTACCGACCTATACATAAATCATTATTCGTTTCTATGTAAAAATATTTAAAAAAAACTATATAAGAATTAATATCTATACGGTTGAAACATGCCTAAAAATATTGATAATTAATTCTCAACGCGCAGTCTAAATTTGTAATATTTTGTATAAAAATGAAGTATACGCCAGTAAAACATCAATCACGAGGCTAGTTGTCTTAGCGGTGAACTGTCTTAGCGGTGAACTGTCTTAGCGGTGAACTGTCCTAGCGGTGAACTGTCTTAGCGGTGAACTGTCTTAGCGGTGAACTGTCTTAGCGGTGAACTGTCTTAGCGGTGAACTGTCTTAACGGTGAACTGTCTTAGCGGTGAACTGTCTTAGCGGTGAACTGTCTTAGCGGTGAACTGTCTTAGCGGTGAACTGTCTCAGCGGTGAACTGTCTTAGCGATGAACTGTCTTAGCGGTGAACTGTCTTAGCGGTGAACTGTCTTAGCGGTGAACTGTCTTAGCGGTGAACTGTCTTAGCGGTGAGCTGTCTTAGCGGTGAACTGTCTTAGCGGTGAACTGTCTTAGTGGTGAACTGTCTTAGCAGTGAACTGTCCTAGCGATGAACTGTCTTAGCGGTGAACTGTCTTAGCGGTGAACTGTCTTAGCGGTGAACTGTCTTAACGGTGAACTGTCTTAGCGGTGAACTGTCTTAGCGGTGAACTGTCTTAGCGGTGAACTGTCTTAGCGGTGAACTGTCTTAGCGGTGAACTGTCTTAGTGGTGAACTGTCTTAGCAGTGAACTGTCCTAGCGATGAACTGTCTTAGCGGTGAACTGTCTTAGCGGTGAACTGTCTTAGCGGTGAACTGTCTTAGCGGTGAACTGTCTTAGCGGTGAACTGTCTTAGCGGTGAACTGTCTTAGCGGTGAACTGTCTTAGCGGTGAACTGTCTTAGCGGTGAACTGTCTTAGCGGTGAACTGTCTTAGCGGTGAACTGTCTTAGCGGTGAACTGTCTTAGCGGTGAACTGTCCTAGCGGTGAACTGTCTCAGCGGTGAACTGTCTTAGCGGTGAACTGTCTTAGCGGTGAACTGTCTTAGCGGTGAACTGTCCGGTCACCCAAGCGAAGACTCCCGTCTTTTTTTTTTTTGCACTCAATTTGTAGACTAAGTAATTTACAGAGTACTTTTTGCACCCAATTTGTAGACTAAGTAATTTACAGTGCACTTTTTGCACCCAATTTGTAGACTAAGTAATTTACAGAGCACTTTTTGCACTCAATTTGTAGACTAAGTAATTTACAGTGTACTTTTTGCACTCAATTTGTAGACTAAGTAATTTACAGAGCACTTTTTGCACTCAATTTGTAGACTAAGTAATTTACAGTGCACTTTTTGCACTCAATTTGTAGACTAAGTAATTTACAGAGCACTTTTTGCACTCAATTTGTAGACTAAGTAATTTACAGAGTACTTTTTGCACTCAATTTGTAGACTAAGTAATTTACAGAGGACTTTTTGCACTCAATTTGTAGACTAAGTAATTTACAGAGGACTTTTTGCACTCAATTTGTAGACTAAGTAATTTACAGTGCACTTTTTGCACTCAATTTGTAGACTAAGTAATTTACAGAGGACTTTTTGCACTCAATTTGTAGACTAAGTAATTTACAGAGGACTTTTTGCACTCAATTTGTAGACTAAGTAATTTACAGTGCACTTTTTGCACTCAATTTGTAGACTAAGTAATTTACAGAGGACTTTTTGCACTCAATTTGTAGACTAAGTAATTTACAGTGCACTTTTTGCACTCAATTTGTAGACTAAGTAATTTACAGAGGACTTTTTGCACTCAATTTGTAGACTAAGTAATTTACAGAGGACTTTTTGCACTCAATTTGTAGACTAAGTAATTTACAGTGCACTTTTTGCACTCAATTTGTAGACTAAGTAATTTACAGTGCACTTTTTGCACTCGATTTGCAGAGAAATGTTATAAATGTGAAAAGTGTAAATCAGGCGATAAGTACATTTTAAGCCCTATTCAGTAATTAGCATTTATTTATGATAAATATGCTCTCAATTATATGTATATATAATATATAGGATGTCATTATTGTATAATAATTGTGATCATATTGAAGAATGATTCTTAATAAATTATCTTATGTTATTAAGAAGCAAGATGTAAATTTAAATGTTTCTTTTTGTGGATTAGTCTCTAATTTAATGTAAAGTTGATGTATCCTTATTAATCATTACTTTCGCAGAATGCGGAAAGGTTATATTTTAGACGGCATTTATTTATCATCTTGTTATTCGCTTAACTGAAAAAGTATTCAACCAAATTTTCTGAAATTTGATGGGACGATCAAATTACCCGGAACCATCTGGTAGAATTTTTGGATTGAATTCTATATACGGTGGTTTAAAACAAAGCATTAGTGTTTAATCCTCCCCGTTTATAATATTTTTAGGATCTATGATTATGAAAGCATATTGTTACAACCATAATAATTATTATCAGGATTCTTCACTTGAAAATTTTCTTAATTAAGTAGTAGTAATGTATATACCTATTGTTTGTCCATTATCAATTAATAATATATATAGAACTTTACTGGGTGAGATAATAGACTTTTATCAAAAATTGATCAAGAATCAATAATGTTGTATATTGATAACATTAATTAAACATATTTTACAGTAAAATACTTATAACAGGTGTCATAGAAAATAACCGGTCGCTAGAACAGAATGAAAAGTTTGAAAATTCATAATGAAAAATGTAAAAGGAGTTTAAAAAATTGATTTCAAATACTGTAGATTGCTATATATTAAATTATAAATATTTGCTTAATATAATGATAGTGGTGATAAAGGAAATATAATTAATTTATAAAGGAAATGATCAATTATTGTATAATAGAAATGTAGTGTATGATAGAAATAAATCGTATAAGAAACAATAGATAACTTATTAAATCACCAATTGAAATAATGCAATTGTCCGGTCACGAAAAATAAGTATATCTTTTTTGATACAATATTGTTACATTTTTGGCGACAGTGTGGTGCGGCGAAAGGACCTAGAACCAGTATTTATTAAATTCACATGTATGTACTTTGATGTCATAGAACTTAAAATAAACTTCTAACAAAATTACAAACTGTTTCTTATTGAGAATTGCCTTCAAAGAAAAAGCCATTGAATGGATAATAGAAATGATAATAGAGAAAAAATATAGAAACTATATTGATGTTAACTATAATTACTGTAGCGAGCATAAGTTAAGGGACAGTGAAATAAATTCAATATTTTCATATATTACAAAGAAACTAGTCAACGAAAATACGTGAAACTCAACAACAATAAAGTTGTTTATATATTAGCAAAATAAAACAAATAATTACCTAAATATTCAACTATTGCCATCAGAGACCAAAAAAGTTACCAAGCAGAAGTTAAGGAACAGTTATTAATCAAACTGATTAATTTAAGTTTAAAAGACTGTTTCAATGTATTAAATTGTTCCTAAAAGTTACCAAATTGTTGGAACAAAACTATAGCCGCCATTACACATGCTACTCGGAAACAAGTATCTCTCTGTGAAAAACGTCTAATTTTGTCCCTCACAAGGATGGGAAGTCACTTTTTGAAATTGCAAGCATCATAGAAAGATCTAAGAGTGTTTTGCACCATATTGTCAATACTTTTGAAGAGTGTGCTTCAATTGATGCAAAACGAAAATCAGGAAGACCACCAAAAACTACCCTCAGAGAATATCATGCCATGGTGAGACTGTGTATAAGGACCATTTCAAGACTGCTGCAGGTATTTCTCGCCAAATGAGTGAAACGCATGGTCTCAGTGTCTCTAGATTCACAGTTTCTAGAAGTTTGAACAGGGTATGATTAAAAGCCAGGATGCCTATAGGCCCCAACATCGAAGCCTCTAAAATCGAAAAAAACTGCATGACTTCAGTTTGCCAAGGAGCATGTCGGTTGATCGAAGAACCAGTGGTCCATGGTTCATTTCAACGACGAATCTAAGTTAAATGTGATCGGAAGTGACCGCAAACGGTACGTTCGAGGTAATGTGGATGAACGTCTGTCCATGAGGTGCGTTAAGAAAACAGTGCAACATCTAAGCGGCAACGTCATTTCATTTCTGCAGCGGGAACAGGCCCAATTGTACGTCTGCATGGATCTACCGTTGCATTCCATATTTGCAATCATTTGATACTCAACCACGGATTTTGATGCAAGGCAAACTTAGGCAATTCTCCTCGTCGCATGGCTAAAACTGTGAAAATGTAAATAGAAAGTAAAGGAGTTTCTCTTATGCGTTGGTCTGCTAATAGCCCCGATTTGACCCCATTGAAAACTTTTGGAAGGTAATTGGTGATGGTGCTCAAGAACGCAATACCAATAATCAGGATTAACTGAGAGGATTCCCGAAAGAATAGTGGCAGAAGATAACTCTGTCGTTCTGCTTAAAATTGATTGATTCCTGTAATAATTGATGAAACGAGGTCATCAAAAATAGAGAACCATTCACACAATACTAATTTTGTATATTTAATTAGCCAATAATTAATGCAATAACAACTGTTCCTTAACTTTTGCTCGGTGTCTTTTTTGGTCTCTGATGGCAATAGTTGAATATTTAGGTAATTATTTGTTTGATTTTGCTAATATTTCTGGCAAACACCCACAGGATGTGTAACTTCATTGTTGTTAAGTTTCACGTATTTTCGTTGACTAGTTTCTTTGCAATAAGCAAAAATGTTTAATTTGTTTCAATGTCCAGTAACTCATGCTCGCTACTGTACTTATCCATGAAGAATTTTCTATTTGGGCTGTAGAAAAAACTCATTGTACCTACCTTCTGACTACCATACCTACCTCCTGACTACCATACCTACCTCCTGACTACCATACCTACCTCCTGACTACCATACCTACCTCCTGACTACCATACCTACCTCCTGACTACCATACCTACCTCCTGACTACCATACCTACCTCCTGACTACCATACCTACCTCCTGACTACCATACGTACCTCCTGACTACCATACCTACCTCCTGACTACCATACCTACCTCCTGACTACCATACCTACCTCCTGACTACCATACGTACCTCCTGACTACCATACCTACCTCCTGACTACCATACCTACCTCCTGACTACCATACCTACCTCCTGACTACCATACCTACCTTCTGACTGCCATACCTACCTTCTGACTACCATACCTACCTCCTGACTACCATACCTACCTCCTGACTACCATACCTACCTCCTGACTACCATACCTACCTCCTGACTACCATACCTACCTCCTGACTACCATACCTACCTCCTGACTACCATACCTACCTCCTGACTACCATACCTACCTTCTGACTACCATACCTACCTCCTGACTACCATACCTACCTTCTGACTACCATACCTACCTCCTGACTACCATACCTACCTCCTGACTACCATACCTACCTCCTGACTACCATACCTACCTCCTGATTTTATATTCTTCTTGAAAGATTCTCTTTCATATTTTTTTAAGGTTGGAATTATATTCAATTTGTTAATATAATAAATTAATAATCATTTCATCCTTTTATATACATAATTCTTAATATAACCCCTACACAAAGTCAACGACTTTTTCCTATTTTTCTATGAACACACAGATAGGATTAGTTGAATAAAATCAAATTTTGATTTTCCCCCTAGTTGCAGGTACTACTTAAAATGAGTTAAATTGACGTTGGTTAAAACAAACCAGTCGTTTTGACTCACTCCTAAACTTAAAAAAGGTAGCGCCAACTCTCATAATAAGTTAATTTATACACCAGATACATTGGATTAACAGTCTTTGTGAGTTACTACAATACACTCTGTCATAGTTGTTACAACATACTTTAAAATTCTCAAATAAGTAACTTTTAACTCTCATAGTAAGTTGATTCAATCCATAAAATGAATTGAATTAACTAATGTTTGATGACACACCACGTCATGTTGTTTTAACACACATGAAAACATAAATAAAGTCCAACCAACTCACGTAATAAATTGATTCAAAGCATAAATTGATGACCCATTAGATATCACCACGTGGGTTGTACTTTTTTCTCTCTGTAAAATTGCGTAACGTACGTATGTATCAAACGGTAACATATACACAATAAAAATACAGAATTATATTATAATAATAATGAAGAATTAAATGAATTCCCGAAGGTTACTTATTAATAGCCAAAATGCGAAACATTATATGTCTAGCAATTTCATATCTTATACCGATTGTTATTTCTTAATGCAGTTTTCATTTGAAATCCACCCCATCTTATATAAAGAATGTTTTGGTTGTGTTATATAAGTTATTCAGATATTTTATACCAAATCTTTTGAAGTATTTATGAGCTTTTCTGCGATTCCAATAAATGGAGATGAATAATCAGAGATCAAAGATTTTTTTTATTGAAATGTCTTTTTTAGAGATTGAAGATAGCATTCGATACACCATTCCCCATGCATTGTATTGATCCTATCCCTCCTAGGCACCACAACAATAGAACAAATTGCTTTGACTTGATAATCCGTAAAATAATATTCAATAAGACTCGGAGAATATAGAGTTTAAAATCATGTTTTATTTGCTCTTTTCCTGTTGGATGGTTCCTATTTTTTTTAATAATTAAAAGGTTCAACATATGTATTTACGCATGATCCCTGGTTATTTTACCCCTGATAATTTGACTGCCGGTAATTTGACGACCAATAATTTGATTAATGGTGCGTTACCGTGCTGAAGAACTCGAAGGACGTCCCTCAGTTCTACGAGAACAAACCGTTCCCGTGACGAAGAACGTTCGTCAAGTTCGTGGAACTCGACGACACGGTAGGAAGTACGTCGAGCTGTCCATCTTGGCAGCCGTGACGTCACAAATGTAAACAAACAAACGAAAAGGGCGGGAGAAACACCTGTTCTTATTTGTAAATTAATAAAATTCATAATTGACATAATATTACATGATTTGAGATTAATTGATATAATTAATTAAACCAACCAAACCAAATTAGTGATTGTTAATATCCCTAATTAATTAGTGATATTAATTCCTAAACCACGGAATCGTACACATTGAAGTGGTTGCACGGGAACGCTAACCGAGGCACCGTACTTCGTACCTTGAAGGAACGTTCTTCGAGTTCTTCAGCATGGGAACGCACCAAAACTTTACATAATAGGTAGACGATACCTATCTTGTACCTGATATTTTAAATTGAAAATGAAGTGTAAAGAAAATGTTCTGCATTAAAAACTTCATATTCCATATCAAAACTTCATATTCATTATCAAAACTTCATATTCCATATCAAAACTTCATATTCATTATCAAAACTTCATATTCATTATCAAAACTTCATATTCATTATCAAAACTTCATATTCATTATCAAAACTTCATATTCATTATCAAAACTTCATATTCATTATCAAAACTTCATATTCATTATCAAAACTTCATATTCATTATCAAAACTTCATATTCATTATCAAAACTTCATATTCATTATCAAAACTTCATATTCATTATCAAAACTTCACATTCATTATCAAAACTTCATATTCATTATCAAAACTTCATATTCATTATCAAAACTTCATATTCATTATCAAAACTTCATATTCATTATCAAAACTTCATATTCATCATAAAAACTTCATATTCATCATAAAAACTTCATATTCATCATCAAAACTTCATATTCATTATCAAAAACTTCATATTCATTATCAAAAACTTCATATTCATTATCAAAAACTTCATATTCATTATCAAAAACTTCATATTCAATGTCAAAAAGTTTTCTTCTGACTCGATTTGAAGAGTTCAGAACAGTATATTTTGAAAGAGATAAACTTGTTCACCCTTACCTATTTAAAACTCGAACTTACCATCATAATAAAAATTAACTTAACAATAATCAGATTTGCAGTACATGAGACAAAAATAGAATTTATTTAATATTTTTCAAGTAGAGTTATCTTAATCTCAAGTAGAAGTAGCTTAATAATGCCTTTTTCTAAGGTGTTGCACAATGAAAATGTACACTAAGAAAATTTCTATACAGAAATTCACTTACATTTTATTAAACCGCATAAAAAGAAACCGTAACAAGATTAAAGAATATTACGAAAGCATACAGTTTTTGCTTACTTAATTTTGTTTTTGTTTAAAAAGACAGTGTTATTTCATTAAAAATATTGTTCAAGAATATAAGCAATGCAATATATTGTACAGTATTCAAATTTCCTCAGTGGAAATTTGCGAGTAGATTTTTCCGCAGTGAAACTTTCTTCAGAGTAATTTCCGTATAGCCAAATTACCAGGGATCAAATTACCGGGGATCAAGTTACATAGCTAGAGCCGTATTTACATAATTGTTAATCAATATATATTTATTCAACAATAAATTCAAACTTCAGTTAAGTTATCTTATTTTTCGATAACTATTGAAGGGATTGAACAGTCATTTTTTGTTTTAATAAAATTATTATTGAACGGTCGCTTAGTATCGTTGACCGACAGTTGGGCCCCAACAATTGGGCCCAAGACAATTGGGCACAGGACAATTGGACCCCATGACAATTGAGCCTCGAGACATATATATTATTTTCCAATATTTTCAGAGTTTACTATATTAACTTAATAAAAGTCCATTGCTACTGTAATAACTAGATTTGTGATAATGTGCGTTTTGTATAAAAATATAGTCTTGAGCATATTTATAATAAAGAATATTCCTTTCATGAAAAAATATTCTCGTTGTGAAAATTAAATATTTTTTATAGAACATATTCTTTTCATGAATAAATACTATTATTCTTTTGAACTACAATAATTTTCTGTTCCGAGATAGGTCATGTAAGCAACAAATTTCATAGTTACAGTACCTCTATATAGTGAACTCCTGTGAAGTGAATGAGTTAGGATGTAGCCAATAGAAAATAAAAATGTAGCTATATTAGATATGCCGGAATTATTGGAACTTACAAATTGAATTAAAGTTAACGTGAATTATTTGAGTGCTGTTCAGTGTTCAATTTTGAAGAGGTTAATGATTATTATTACAAAATGTATTCTCATAATCTCATTTTATCCAAACAACTGTTCAATGTAACGTTCAACCTTTAAAATTTACCTATTGTTTACCAAATATTTGTCTTTGTCAGACGATGTACACTACACATTGGAACCACATGACATGATTCAAAATAATGCGACTTATTAAATTACTTCAAAGATTTTCATTACATTGAAACACTAGATTAGCATCTATATGTGATTTAAGGGGATTGCTAATATATCCCTTATCAAGCATATTTCAAAGATAATATTGTCACTTCCCCAGTGAAAACAAGGTAACATTTCTTTATTGTGTCTTCTGCCCAATTTTATTCTGGGCTTAATTGTTTTAGGGCCCAATTGTCGTGGACTTAATTGTCTTGGGGCCCAAGTGTCCGGGGCCCAATTGTCATGGGGCTCAATTGCCCTGGGCCCCAATTGTCGGTGGGCCCAATTGCCGGGGCCCAATTGTCCTGGGCCCAACTGTCGGTGCACCGCTTAGTATGAATATCTATAGTATTCTTGTAGGACCCTGATAACATTGCAATATCGGGCCGACGTCGGTAAACGTTGGCAAAGTAAAGGCACGATCGGGAATTGGAACCACATTGCTATTACACACTGGGTCAATGTATGGTAAACGACATTGGGCCAACGGTTATCAAACAACACTGGCCCAATGATGGGAAACATTGGATAACCAATCAAGTTATTTTTCTATTTACCAGTGTATTTACTTTACTGGTCTATGGGTTCTAATTAGCAGTTTTCGACATAAAATCAGAGAGGATAGGTATAAACGATCTCTCCCAACTTTAATCACACCAAATAGCCAATTTATTATCCTCAATTAAGTAGCCTATATCTTTTAAATTGTAGCCGTTTCTCGCAATTTAGTATAAATAGGCCTGTTATTACTTCAATTATTAATTTAACACTTTAATTATTTTCCTCCTAAAAATGAGCTTGGCCGCTAGTTAATTCATATATTTAGAATGAAAAGTTATTTTTCCGTTTGAAATAATAATTCATATTGAAAATTATACTTTCTATTCAATTTTAAATGAAAATATTATTTATTGGTTAAAATAGCGTAAATAAAATAATATAGATTTGAGTTTGAAAAGGTAACTTTTCTATATTTTTACCCTAATTTTGTTCCGTAAAATGTATTCGTAGGACAGTTAAAACATTGCTAGAAGTAACTGTCGTCTTGCGTAATCTAATAATGCACCAGTTACTGCAGCGTTGCCATATTCCAAGGAATTCCTTGGAATTCAAAGGATTTCACATGCCTTTAAAGGTTTCAAGGATTTTAAGCTAATTCACATAATATTCCAAGGGTTTCGTAGAAAGTACTTGAAATACAAATATTTTGTTTATAAAAGTCCTAAATAGGTATTAAAATCATTATATATCATAGTTGTGTACACAATTCACACATATTTCACAGATGAATAGATTCTATTCACCTAATTATTTAGTCAGTTCTGTTCATTCTTGGACCAACAATTCATAGTAACGAAAAGTCTCGCTTCAAGTATTTGTTATTATTTTCATAATTTGTTGATATAACGGCCAAAATATTATTATTCAATAAGCTTTTTTGTGAATACCTTTATTTACTTTGATTTATATATTGATAATTCATAAAATAAAAAATTTCAAGGAAAATATTGCAATTCCAAGGATTTTTTGAGTAAAATTCAAAGGATTATATTTATTTCATCTGGCAACCATGCGTGACCAGTTATATGAAAATAGTACTGGCTGTAGACATGCATGACATCGACCATTAAGTCGTTTATACGTGGTTTTACTGTTCAGGGCCGGTGGACATCCGTGAGGTGGGCCAACGTCGGGCCTTTGCTGGCCCAATACACCGAGACCGGTATGACAACGTTGGCCCAGAGTTTCGTTCTGATTTGGGCCAACGTTGGCCCAACATTGTAATGTTTACTGGGAATGTTACGGTTGAAATAAATTAAATTAGAGAGATAAATAAATTTATGTATAAGGGGAAGTCTCCATTTATCGACCACTTAAGAGGTTTCCTTCAAAACTATTATTATTGTTTAACTCTCCTCTCTACTAATGCATATACGACAGAACCAACTAAAAGATGAAATTCAAATCTTTTAAACCATACAATTAAAAGTACTAAGCAATTCGTTTAGTATAAATTAATCTACATTGAATCAAATATTATATCTGAAAAACTCCAATTATCGACATGTTGAAACCAAATATCGTCACATGTTTATTACCCATTCATCGTCATGTGTCGATACATGGGTGATATCGTCCACAGAATAAAATTTTCATTGAACAGCTGGCAGGATGGGGGAAAATCAGATAGAATGGGGGAAATCCAGTAGAATGGGGAAAATTAGATTGAATGGGGGGAAATCCAATAGAATGGGGGAAAATTAGGTAGAATGGGGGAAAATCTGGTAGAATGGGGGAAAATCAGGTAGATTTTGGAAAAATTAGGTAAAATGGGAAAAAATTTGATAAAATGGGGAAAATTTGGAAGAATGGGGGGAATTAGGTAGAATGGGGGAAATTAGGTAGAATGGGGGAAGTTAGGTACAATGGAAGAGATTAGGTAGAATGGGGGGAAATTAGGTAGAATGGGAGAAAATCAGGTGGAATGTGTAAAAATCAGGTAGAATGGGGGATAATTAGGTAGAATGGGGGAAATTAGGTAGAAATTAGAATGTAGGAAATTAGGTAGAAATTAGAATGTAGGAAATTAAGTAGAATGGGGAAATCAGGTAGAAGGGGGAAAACAGGTATAATGGGGGAAACAGGTAGAATGAGGGTAAATTAGGTAGAATAGGGGAAAATCAGGTTACAATGGGGGAAAAGTTGGCTGAGTAGGGAAAATGATGCTAGAATGGAGAAATTAATGATTGTAGTACGGGTTTAAAGTCTGCTTCGAAGCCAAAGGTCATATTATCGCTGATGTCAAAATGAAGTTAAATACAAGGGACTCGAAGAAGCAGTCAGAAAGAAAAGTTGCTTCATGAACAAAGTCACCTACCACCGTCGGTGACAATGCTCATGGATGTAGAAAACTACTCACTGAAAGCAGTCCCTTACCAAGGAATGTAACGAAAAGGGACACATGCATCGTTCGCTGCACTCACGGATAGAAGAGGAAAATGAAGAGTAGATAGTAAATGAAGCCTACGAGCCTACCTAACATAAAGATCTAAGTACTTCTTCGTCACATTTTTGGTAAGTGACTACATTCACGGAGTAGCTTTATTGCATCTATGAGCTAGACACCGACAGTTGGTATTTGACTTTGTTCATGAATCTCATCTTAATAAAATTACATTTTGAAGTCAATGAATTGGCCTCTGATTCTGCAGCAGACGTAAAAACCCCTACGTAAATAATTAATCAAAAAAGCAATATTTTTAATTTCCTTCTCATTAAATTATCTTGAGTATCACAATAATGTTTCGTACTATTGGGTCACACAGAGAATTAAAAACTTTAAAAAGAATGAAAAATATCTAGTAAACTTTATTTTACGAGGTTTATTTAACATATTCAAAGTTTTCCCGAACACTGGAAATGACATTTAAGATAATATGATGGATTAACAATAATTAATTTATGATATGAATAATTTCAGCTGAAATCAATTTATTTTAGCTGAAATCAATTTATTTTGAAAGGAAAAAGTTTTAGAAAACCAAAGTAGTATCGAAATTTTGATAGATCACGTTGTTTCTTTTTCCAAATGATGACGTTCACAAAATTTATATCATCGTAAACTGGTCAATAAACATCGGTCAATAATAATTAACCGAATCTCAGACAAATGTAAATGATAATCTACCAATTAAATGATTTTAAGATGATCACCAGCTATATATCAATTATGAATATCACACGCAGATGTGCAAACATTCTTTGGATCATAGTAAATAAATACTAGAGAAGTATGCTAAGTTTCGAATTCATTGACGGTGAACTTGATTCATTCTTCAAAAACAATGTAAACAAATTGCGTCGCACAGAGTACTCTCAAATATTTTAAGTATTACAAGGTGAATATTATAAGTGAATAGAGTGTAAAACGTGATAAAAACAATTTTATGTAAGTTAATTTCCATGGAAATGCACGTTTAATTGAATAATAGCACACTTTTTATTTAAAAACAAAAGGGAAATACTTTGTGTGACGTCACTCAGAGCATTTTCTGATGTTCCAATATTGTACTTGGTATACTTCTCTATTTATTTACGATGCTTTGGATAAAGTGTATGGCAATACAACAACACTGTACCTACGTCTAAAACTTATGAAAATTTTAGGTTACACCTTTTCTATTTAAATCAAATTTTATTTTTTTACTAATTATTATTTAGATGAACAAGGTATATTGAATAGTATAATCAACTATTCTGATTCTATTATATGTGTATAGGTCCCCCCCCCCCCTGCTTACCACCCTAATTGAGTTCCAGAAGGTCAATAAATGGGTAAAAGCTATCTAAGTATGTACAATTGAATAAATATTGAGAATAAATATATTTACTAACCATTAAAGGTCCCCTCCAAGCAAATTTTTTTATTGTTTAAATCAACGAGGAAAATGTTTCTTATCATTTTACTGCAAACCCCATAAAATTTGATAGCATATTTTTAATTTTATATGCGTTTAAAGATTTTTTTAATCCAAACTCTACAAAACCTACTTTACTTCCGACTTTCTAATTTTCAGTCTGAAGAAGAAGAATGTACACCATTTGTTTTGATTGTCAACTAGGTATTTGGTTTAATAAATCTATTTATTATTCGTTTAAAGGTTTAAATTTTGATAAACTTATTATAGAAACGTTTATATACTTTTAGAAACAATTAATATCTTAAAAGAAGGCCAAAAACGCACTGTTTGTTTAAAAATCTAAATTTGAAATCAAAACAAAGAGTGTACAATCTTCTTTCTCGGCGTCAGGTTGGAGATTCGCTCGATTGTTGCTCACAGAGTATCAACAAACTTTAAAAGCAAATAATAAAATATATACTGAACCGAATTGTATGCGGTTTGCAGAATAATGATCGTAGACCTTTGTTCTATAATATTATGTAATAAACTTCATTGTTACCCGGAGCCTGGAGAGGACCTTCAAACTGTTTTAGAACCACTATTTCGAAATTGATCAAAATACCATTTATCGTCACCCTATGACGATAAATGGAAAACCCTCTTTATTGATACCCAAATATCGACACATCGATTTATTATAAATATTGATGACCGAATTAATCTCTGATTTTATATTTAAGAAATGCAATTAAAAACAAGCAAAATCGTATGAGCATTATTTTTATTATTTGAAGCGTAAAATCGCGCATAACAAATTCTCTATACCTAATCAATTTCGGTAGGTTTGTCCTGAATGTACCGTATCGTCATACATCTCATCAGTTAAACTGACACTCTGATTGTAATTTTAAATGAAATTACTTACATTTTTGTAACAATAATAAAAATATATGGAGACACCGATTTGTAAATTACATAAACCATAGTAATGTTTCTAAGTCTTGTTATAGACGAAAATAACTGAAACGTGACGATAAATGGAGAGGGACGATACAACGCGCCGTTATCCTAATTGGGTAGTTTTAGCAAATCAAGAGTAGATGGCGCCACCATTTAGAAAATTACAAACGTATACATGAATGAACTTATAACAAAGATATTAAGCCCCGTCCAGACGGTCAAATTTTTCAGAGAAGTGACAAACTTAATGACAAACTAAATGACGATAACTTCCTAGCGTCAGCAAACCGTCAAACTTTTCATCAGTTTTGTAATTCCAACGTGTTGGATATCGTCATCAAAAAGTTTGTCAAACTATTTGCTGACGATAAAGTCTGAAGTACACACTGACTTTCCGGTAATTATATTTTTTATTTGCGCGTCATTTTAGTTTATTACAGCTAGGTACACCTACAAAAACCTCATTTTTTTCAAACTTAGTATCTATCTAGACTCTAGTTACAATGGCTGACGACAGACTCTTTAATACTTGGTTGTAACCTAGATCTAAGTTATAGGTAGGCTACCTACGTTGTGAATTGTTTTCTATGATCTATTTTTGACTATCCTTTTCAAGACGATATTTTGTCATTAAAAACAAATTATTGTTTCTGGTTTCTTACTGTTCAAATTTAAAAAATATACATACCAAGTTATATAATTTTTATTTTCACGATATATAACATTCATTTTGACGAAACTGACGCCAGTGAACCTCAAACTTTTGGCGAGAAAATTTGACCGTGTAGACACTCCTTGAAAACTGACGATAAGTTTGTCACTTCTCTAAAAAAATTTGACCGTCTGGACGGGGCTTTAGGTAGTCACAAAAGATACCCCAACTCTCTAGTCTCCGCAAATTTCTGGTTCAAAGGTTCTTTGTGCTCCCATCTGAATTTCAAGGTTGAACTAATCATAGTTATTACCTATAATGTAACATTTTGTGTGATTATTTCAAAGAAATTTCTAACTTGTTATATATTTACACTACATGAAATATGATTACACAAAATGTTATAATTTAGTAGCTAAAGATAATTCCAACCTTAAAACACATGTGGCAGCATGTTAAAAGCCTTTATGGGACAGAAATTTACCAGAGACGCTGAATCTTAATGTAGTATCTCACTCAGGGTACAGGAAAATAACATTACTGTACCCTGATCTTACTAGTAATGTCTCATTGTAGGCTAATTATTTTCTTTGCAAATATATTGCCAAATTCCTAAAAGTCGCCATTAATTTTATTATATACTTTTTAATATAAATTAACGAACATTCTAACATCGCATAATTATATATTATGGATCATTTTATGACCCATTTGTCGATAGTTTGATTTTGCCTGGACTGCCCTTTAAGTTTTTTCTGTTACTTCATCACAAATTATTTTGAGATGTGTCTCGAGCTAACATAATGAAAACCGCCACCTGTTGAGTGAAATCACAACGACATTCAAAAACAAATCATGGCGCCACGACGAAAGTCTTCCGGAGCGACATGCTTAAAAAATAGTGATAATTTCGATTATTTAAAGAGTATTGGAGAATTTAAAAAGACTGTGCGAAGGAGAGAAAGTCTGAGGTCTTCTAAATCGAGTAAGGTTAGTTGAAAAGAATTTAGAGCCTACTCAGCCAGAGCCTAGGCTTATTGGGTCCTACTGTCCTAGTTAGCAGGCTAGCCTTTGCCCATTCTGCAGAAACTGGTAAATTGTTCGTAGAGATCTCTTATTCTGTTTGTAGCAAAATTAATGTAAATATAGAGATTAATTCAGAAGTGTTCATAGCAAAATTAATGTAAATATAGTAATGAAATCAAAATTGTTCGGAGAGTAGGTATATATCCCAAATATAAAATATCTACCTACCATATTCTGCAGACTGGGCCATAGCCTCCCCAGACTGTATTTCATGGTAAATTCCACCGACTTGTTGGTGGAATTTCTCTCCATCAAATATAATATTCTGGCAAAGTCAGTGGATTTTTATTTTTTAGCTATTTATCCCTATGTTACCCAGACTGCAGGACCTGGTGAACTGTTCTCCAAGAAAACCTCTATTTTGGCTTCTGTTCTCAGTAAAATACATGTAAGCATAGGAGGAAATTAAGGATTGTTCGCACAGAAAATGTTAAAAATGTCCCATATTCTCCAAGTAATGAAGCATGTCCAAACTCGCCATTTTAATGGCGAGTTTTTGACAGTTATTTTGAGCCCTTCAATTGCAAATGGCGAGTTTTATCTATTTTTCTCCTATGCTACAATGATATTTTGGAGAGAATTAATGATAATTTGATCATTTTGGAGAGAATTTGTTGAAATTTGGAGAGAGCTGGATAGACAAATGGTGAGTTTATGAGACATACTATTTTATTTGGCATATTCTGCAGACTGGGTCTGCAGAATGCCAGTCTGCAGAAACTGGTAAAGTGTTCGTAGAGATCTCTTATTCTGTTTGTAGCAAAATCAATGTAAATATAGAGATTAATTCAGAAGTGTTCGTAGCAAAATTAATGTAAATATAGGAATTAATTCAAAATTGTTCGGAGAGAATATCCCAAATATCTCACATATTCTGCAGACTGGGCAGAATGTGTCTCTTCTCCCGCAGAGATTTTAATTTGAGAGAGAGTTACTCTCTGACTCTCAGCAGCAGATTAGGAAACTCCCGCAGCTAAATTAATGGTAACATAGGAATTAATTCAAAATCTCCCGCAGCTAAATTAATGGTAACATAGGAATTAATTAAAGATCTCCCGCAGAGATCTCAAATTTCTAAAAATTCAATCTAAAACTCCCGCAGAGAGTCTTGGAAAAATGTTCCATATTCTGCAAACTGGATAATGTTACCATTAATTTTCAGTGGAAAAAAGTGTTAAATGTTGGTCAGCCAAATTACTGGAAATTTATGGTGGAATTTTTCAGCTTTTTCTAAAAGTCAGTGGAATTTTGTGCACCAAATTCTGATACACCAGTTTGCAGAATATGGAACATTTTTCCAAGACTCTCTGCGGGAGTTTTTGATTGAATTTTTAGAAATTGGAGATCTCTGCGGGAGATCTTGAATTAATTCCTATGTTACCATTAATTTAGCTGCGGGAAATTTTGAATTAATTCCTATGTTACCATTAATTTAGCTGCCGGAGATTCTGAATCTGCTACTGAGAGTCAGTCAGTCAGAGAGAGAACTGTCTCAAATTAAAATCTCTGCGGGAGAAGTCTGAAGAGACGCATTCTGCAGACTGGCTGATACAGACTGGTAGCCTCCTACCAGTCTGTATTTCATGGTAGATTCCACCGACTTGTCGGTGGAATTTTTTCCCCTTAAAAATAATATTCTAGCAAAGTCGGTGGATTTTTGGCTATTTATTCCTATGTTACGGTGTTACCCAATCTGCAGAACATGGGACATTTTTAACATTTTCTGTGCGAATAATCCTCAATTTCCTCCTATATTTACATGTATTTTACTGAGAACAGAAGCCAAAATAGAGGATTTCTTGGAGAACAGTTCACCAGTTCTTGCAGTCTGGTATGTTACCATTAATTTTCGGCCAGTCTGAAAAGGTCTTCTCAGACCCAGGATTTTGTACAGAAATTGGGATTTGGGCGCAGCAAATAACATGGGAACAAAGGAATTAAATAGGACTTAGGCGCAGGATTAATCCACAAATCTTGCTGTACTTTTCAGACTGGATTTTCGGTGGAAGAATGGGTAAAATGTTTGTAGATCATCCAAAATACTGGAAATTTACGGTGGATTTTTTCAGCTTTTTCTAGAAGTCAGTGGCCTAGTTGCCGACATTAATCAAATTCAGAAATTGGTCTTTGCATCATATTGCCGACTTCAAATTTAATTTACACAAAATCCCTCGGAACCAGTCTGCAAAATGTGTCTCTCAGTCTCTTCTCCCGCAGAGACTTTAATTTGAGAGACAGTTACTCTCTGACTCTCTCACTCTCAGCAGCAGATTCAGAATCTGTCGCAGCTAAATTAATGGTAACATAGGAATCAATTCAAAATCTCCCGCAGCTAAATTAATGGTAACATAGGAATCAATTCAAAATCTCCCGCAGCTAAATTAATGGTAACATAGGAATTAATTCAAAATCTTCCGCTGAGATCTCCAATTTCTAAAATTTCATTCAAAAACTCCCGCAGAGAGTCTTGGAAAAATGTTCCATATTTTCTATAATTCCCCCTCTCCCGGGGGCAGAAGATGTTATTCGTTTGGGCTGAAATTTTTCATATCGTGTTTTTTATCCCATGTACCAATTTCTATCTTGGTAGCAAAGACAAAATTGAAAAAACCTCGAAACGATCCACCCTAATGTACAGTTGTTTTTATTTGTTTTTTAACATATTTTCTGATATTTCTAGTCATAAATATGTAGTATATCTTTTCTAATTATATATTGCAATTTTTATTCCTTTTTCAACATTAGTCTTATGAAGTAGCGTCGACCAGTATCGCTTCCCGCAATTTGTGCAAACTTTGCTATAACTCGGAAAATAAGTTAGGTATCTTAACAAAAATTGGCATGAGCATTCACCTCTGTATGATGCATAATCGTAGTAATTCTTTAGTTTCTATCTCTATTACTTTCTCTTTTATGGGATGAAATATATGCGGGGGAGAATTCTGACTTTAAGGGGTCGTTTCCCGCAGTGCTTGGGATCGGTTCCCGCACTGCGGGAACCAACCCTTTTTCAGCTGCCCCGCAGTGCGGGAACTGACTCTAACTAGTCCTCACAACACTACGATAATGACTGCTTTTGATAATGTTGCAAGGTTAAATGAAACAAGTTATGAAAATGCTTTATTTAAGATACAGAATTACCAAAATAAACTAGAAATGAAACTATAATTAGTATAGTTTTAATCAAATAATATATTCTTAGAATATGGCCATAAAATAATAACAGAATGCCCTGGCCTTACGTGGCTTTTCCGTTTACGAACATTTATTTAAACCAATTGTTCAATTTGGTACTGTGTACAATAATTTCTTCCCAAATGAAACTACACAAATGAAACAATATTTTTCTTCTACATTCTTCAAATACTCCTCTGTTGCCTGGGGTTGAAATTTAAAACAGGTGCCTTATCTATATCCACATCTGATTCTTCAACACTAGTGCTGGAGCAAATAGGCTGCAACTACTCATCTACTTTTTCTGTTTTCCTATTTTATTTTAACAATTTTCTTTTCTTTCTCTATTTCATCACAAAATTCTTAATTCATCCATAGTCAGAACTTGAGCTTCAGGATTTATCCTACATTGAACTTTTCGATGTTGCACTCTTTGTGTGAAGTAGTCTTACAAAATCTGCTCGAAGCTCCTATTGATAGATATTTCTTTCTTATAGAATGAGGTATTCAATTCAGTGAAAGTGTTCTCTTTGTGATAATTGATGTGGGCTCTACCAGATATGTTTGGTTCATCTATATCGCCTGGCAACTTTTGGGGACTTGCTTGAGGTGTGCGTTTCCTTTTCTCCTCGGGAGGTTAGTGGTGGTTCTCTTTCATTGCTGGTGGATTGGTATTCTCTCATTGGTGTTGCCGCGTTATGTTGAAGTATCTGAGACGCTTCTGCCTTTGTATCTTGATAAAGTTGCTGCAAATGCGGATTAAACGAGCTTACTGGGTACATTGTTTCACTGACTGAATAGATACCAGTTTCTACCATCAATATTCTCTGGAGCAAAAACTGTATTCCAAGTTTGGTCAGTAAGTTCAATAAACTCAGTGACTGTGCAGGTTGCAGCATGATTTTTAGCAGTCCATTCTGTGATGGCTTCATCCCATGTAGATTTTAATGGTTTAAAGCAGCACTTATCCATTGGCTGGAGCCTCTCTGTTGTGTGTAGAGAAAGTTTCAATAACGTTACGTTTTCTGCTTTGGCTTTATGTATCAATTTGAGATTTATATGCGTAGCTACTATGTCCATCATATATCAGGAGAAGAGATTGTTGGGTGTAGCTTTCGTAAAATTTGACAAATCAAACGTAAAAAATAATTATGTCATCCACCCGTTTTCCGATCGTGCATGTTGTGTCCCAGGATAAGGATTGGGAGCGTGCCAATAGCCATAAGGTTGACACCTGTAAATAAAGTTTGGTTGTATAGAGCAATTCTGCATGATACGATATTAGCAATTTTATAGTGATTTTAACACTGAACTACATAATTTGTAACTATTACGTCAGGTCTCGCCTTTAAAAATGATAAGTGGGTGTAACATATCTCCGGCCACTGCTATCACTGTTATTGCTCCTAGTTCTCTTCATTCGGTCACGGAAAGCCCATTCTTGAATTCCAATTTATTTTGCAGCTTTCCTTGATAGAGTCCACCTCCCACTTTACCAATCGCATCTCTTACTTTGCTTTCATCTAATTTATTTCTCTTATTTTTGTTGAATTTATCTTTTTTTTGGCATGATCAAACAAGTTATATAATGTATTTAATAGTTATGATAACCTGGAAGAAATATAATATATTACTCACGCTCTAAACTTATAATATATACTTAATATGGATATTTTGATGTGCGGGAACCAACCCCGAAAAAGTGCGGGAAGCGACCCTAGCCCATATTTATCGATCGGGTCGATTCTCGCACTTACGTTTTCCTTTATAGTTTTAGAAATGGTTTGAGTTGACAAAATTCCTTTTAAAGCATGTTAACCAAGTACATACCCTATATGCTTACCAATTTTAAGATAGGTATCATCTTTCGTTTACTTGTAATGTCAAAGTTTGCGCGATAGTTGAAAACATCAGTGGAAAATTTTTCAGGTACCTAAAGTGTATGTTTTATTTGATCGCGAATAGAATTTTACTTATCGAGAGTATATCAAATGTAAACATATCGAAAGATTGCTGAGAAAGAAACAGCTCTTTTAGACTGTGTTTACAGATTTGAAAAATAATGTTTCGCTCGGAAGTTATATAGGGTGCGGGAACCGATCCGGGTCGACGCTATTCAATATAAGTTGGAGAAAAATAAATTTTGAAAAATATAAAAAAGTATTAGCATGTACCAATAGTGGTACACGATGCATGTTGAGCAAGTTAGCTGTGTACCACATATGGCACATGTTGCGGTGGAACTTTGGAAGTGTTAAAAGGGCCGCAATTTACCTGCGAGGCTGCGTGACCCTAGACTCTAGTCTCCCAAGTAAAATAGTATGGCTCATAAACTCTACATTTGTCTCTCCAAAAGAAATTAAATTTATCTTCAAAATGATCTAATCATCATATATCCTCGTAAATATGTTATAGTCTCCAACTTCCGATATCTTGCCAAGATATATTTTGAATTTTCCTTCAAAAAATGTGTCCTAAAATCTTGGGAGACCATGTTATAGAGTAACTCTTATGTCAATTAATGTCACTAAGTCAGTTAAAGCCAATTAATTGGGTTACTTAGATAATAGATATATGTAGTTAATTGGCTTAAATTTTTTTATTAATTTGGTATAATTTGATTCCTGGTTTCCATGCTAATTTTGGCTTGAAATCTTCAAAATTCAAATAGGAGCCAAATTGGCTTGGCTCAGAATTTTGTGAAAAATTGGCTTGCAGTTTTCCATCCATTGAAATGTGGTTTAGAGGGTTCTAGGTAAATTGCTTGAAAGAACAATTGCTCGAAAGGCATCTGCTCGAAAGACAACTGCTCGAAAGACAACTGCTCGAAAGACAACTGCTCGAAAGACAACTGCTCGAAAGACAACTGCTCGAAAGACAACTGCTCGAAAGACAACTGCTCGAAAGACAACTGCTCGAAAGACAACTGCTCGAAAGACAACTGCTCGAAAGACAACTGCTCGAAAGACAACTGCTCGAAAGACAACTGCTCGAAAGACTACTGCTCGAAAGACTACTGCTCGAAAGACTACTGCTCGAATGACTACTGCTCGAACGATCAAATTGCTCAGTGTTCAAATTGATGAAAGACAGATCATCATCAAGTTAAATCACTTCAATTAGCTTCACCTAATCTTCTTGGTATCTAATTAGTCATTTATAATAACTGTATCTCATATTTTTCATCACTATTAACTATCAATCTTAATACTGTTTTTAAATTATTATCTTTCTGGTTTTCTTATTTTTATTGAACAGGAATACTTTACCAATTTTAGGTACTACAATTTTCGTTTTTTGTCAGTGAATAGCTTCACTGGTCTCCGACGAGATGTTCTCGTTGCTAGGTTAGGTTATAGCAACTCGGGCTATGGGAACTATTCCCGACGCATTGACTCTGGTGTTCGTGCCACTTGTTTTTATTGAATTTTCCTTTTTTCTGTAGCTCTTATCTGGTTGACTTTTCCTCTTCTTTTACATTAAACTATTGTCTATTCAAAATTTGATTATTTGAGCAATTTTTAATTAGCTACACATAAAAATTGCCGAAAGTCTGTTAATAATGAAGTGGAATCTCTTTCGTCCTTGTTTCTAATTGGTAATTAATAATAACTGTATTTCATATATTTTATATTATCTGAACTATTGATCATTCGAGCAATTGTTTTTTCGAACAATTGTTTTCGAGCAATTTACCGGCTACCGGATTAGAGACATGGACATGCTTTGCAGACTGGCCAGACTGTATTTCATGGTAAATTCCACTGATTTAAATTCACTACCAAATAAAGACTGGCACTCATTGAGTCATTTACAGTACACAATGTTGGTGTGATGTGTGAAATATCATAAAAATTGATTACATAGTTTTTAACCTTCTTAGTTCTTTGCACCTTCTTACTATTATTTCAGAGCTAGATAAGTTGATGGTGACCCTCTAATAGTTTATGTTGGTGATTTAGAGTAAGTCTATTAACACCAATTAATTTG
The DNA here is from genome assembly GCA_947561585.1 of Caprella mutica. Lineage (NCBI taxonomy): Eukaryota > Metazoa > Arthropoda > Malacostraca > Amphipoda > Caprellidae > Caprella > Caprella mutica. The sequence continues at coordinate 25,221 of CANNZV010002986.1, forward strand.
TGTGAGGTCTACATCAACCAAATCCACTTATAGTAATTGGCAAGGTTGTTAGAAATCAATGTCATTTAAGTTTTTATATTGAATTATTTAATAAAAGTGCATAAGATAATGATTAGTTCATAAATGATCATTATGCATGGTAAATAATACATAACATCATTTTATATTTAGTTAAATCATTTAAAAATTAATTGATGTTATAACATTTTACAACCAATTCATAGATAATTCTTTGCTGCTAGTCTACTTCAATAAGCTCATAAATAAATGATCAATTCTAGGTCTGAATAACACAGCTAAATTCAAATTATCACTTAAATTCTTATATGTCCATTGTTTTACATTTCAATTGTAGTTGTTTAAACTAAAATATAAAACATAAGTGTCAGTTTATTAAATCACAAGTGTTACTCAAGACTATATTTCAATATTTACTAAATCTCTGTTAAAATATTTATATTGAATAATAATATCACAATATGGTGAGAAGAAAACTCTGTCCATATTTCTAGATTCCTTTGGTTTAATTGTCTTCCATTAAAAAAATATTCCACTAATATTAACTAATTAAACCAAACCACCCTGGTACCTAATTGGTGCAGATGAGTCAAGCTTGTACATACTAATAATTTACCAGTTCATACAATCTGACTTTAAGCTACTGCTTTAATCCATATAATATGTCAAATGCTTGTCAGTGTGATAAAATGTGCTTCATGATTCCACTATTGTCTGTCAATGTAAAAAAAATATGAACATGTGTAAAGATATTGTGAATATATGATGTATAATATTGAATGGAATTATATGTCGGTTACTTGAGTGTACATCACGCTACTTTCTGCATATATAAATTTGCATGACAATTACCTATATGATTTAAAATTGGATGAAACTAGGTGTTAGCACATGTATTATGCACCTTGGTTAAAAGATTACTCAAATTCAATATTCCCCATTATATTTTTCCTTAGTTGCGTGTTGCACACTTTTTTTCTCATGCGACACAATTCAAAATTAAATTATACAATTGATGTACCCAAATTTTTATTAGCTAGCTGTAATCTTTTCACTAAATGGCTTGATGTACGCTTCCATCGTGCAGATGCATAATTCCATTCAATATTATGCATCACATTGAAGAGTCATTGTGATAATGATGTAGGGTCGGGAGGGGCGAATCTCGCGCAGCAGCACACGGGGCGAATATTGCGCACCACATGTTTAAAGGGCTATGAATGGGCTAGCCCAATAACAAAAATAGTCATAGACTGGCTCAATTATGTAGTAACTCTGTATAAAATTAAAACAGCTTACAGGCATTTATTCATAGTTGAAAGACCATATGAAAAGTACCTAGTCGAAAATTCATTTTACCGAATTACCCTAAAAAATAAATTTGTCATAAAAAAATTTCTATCCCAGATAATGTCCTGAAGTTTTTAGTGCATGATGATCATTGATTTAAGTTGTCTCAGTTAAAATTACAAGGTTCTAGACTTCTAATTTTTTTATTTAGCGGAGTTTTTCCGTGCGCAACTATTCGCCCCACCATATTTTGCATGGCGGGGCGAATATTGCGCACTATAGAAATTTTTTTTAGGCCATGAAACAGTTTTTAATGCTCAATATTACTCTCTATATATATGTGTATTTCTTCACTTTCAACTAAAAACATACACATTCCACATATATTTCAGATAATAGGTCGAAATATGAAATTGTAAATCAGGGTGAATTTAAAGTCATTAATTAGTCTTTTCTGTGAAATTTATAGTTAAACATATCAATATCACTATACATGTTTATCATTTGCTTTTTTATTAAGTATAGTTATATAATCTTATTATTATTTGGTTCTTTTTAATAAAATCGAAAATATCAGGTCTAAAATGACAGGGTTAAACCATCGTACAGGGAAACCCAACCCTGATATCATTATGCTTTTAAAAGTTGCAAATCGACATTGCACCATGTTGTGAATAGTAGCTTCGTTGAGCTTGTCACTTCTGAGGATTGTCCTAGAAGTGTAGAGGTGGGAGTAGTTGTTCGAATAAAGAAAATGGCTAAGAAGGTTTGTGCAATGTTGAAGACTCGAAGAAATACTTGAAAAAATTCAAAATATAGCTAAATACATGAATGTGATCCAAGACTTCAATTAGAACCATCATCACGAAGGATCTTCAGTGGTCTTCCTACAAAATGAGAGAACACTAAGTCCTCACACTTCTTAAAATGCAAAAGAGACTTGAGAGATTAAAGGTCCTTCTCAGAGAGCTTAAAGCGGACACGACAAGGTATGAAATAGATTTTTTTAACGAGAAACTCTTCATTATTGAAGCCAACCCAATTCTATATTCATGATCAGAAGATATCCAAGATTTCCCCTATCTCGAAAACTTGGGAGTCTCCTCTGATTTTCGTGGAGAACGGCCTAAGATCAATCCTCTTTTAACAGTATTGTGGTTCCAGCTATTGGATTGATGAAAAAAAAAACACTTCAAAAATCAATCATTTATCTTCCAACAAGATGGTGAACTTTTTTACTACTTAAACAAGACACATGAGTGGTTATCACGTCAATTGCCAAGATTCTATTGCAAAGAAATTTGGCCTCTTCAGCGCAATACTACGTTGGTACTATTGACAACGAAACTGATGATTTCAAAGAAAAGGACGTAGCAGAGATCTTCTGGCGCAGAACCTGAACCGTTGGTCTTTGAAAAACACCAAAGAATTAGGTGGGTCAACCTATTTTCTTGTAGACAGATCAAAGAACTCTTCCTCTTTGACAGAGAATGTCAAAAGATATTTTTAATAACCCGATTGAAACTTCTTCTTCTCTCCTGGGAACATTTGGTCCTAAAACAGTAAAACAATAATACTTGCCGACGATCTGGTCTTCGCCCAGAAACATGACCTCATAATATTGTTGTGGAATGTTCTACCTAATACAAGACTAGGGACACAACTCTGGATGAAATTTTACTACCTTCATAGTATCATTATACTCTCAAATTCTGATAAATTTTATCTTTCTTGAAAGAATTGAAAGACTGGAAGAGTTCAACGACTAACCTTTAGGTCTAGGGGATTCAGTACATATGGACCCTCTCTTGGCCTGGGTATCTCCCCGACCTTACAATGGCAAGTGAATATTCCACGTAACCTAATAGATGTACGAAAAACCCATTTGCTTCTATATTCTTATTATCGTAATTTGAGAGACATAAAGTGAAAATATCTAAGTGTAACAGTATTTTGAATAACGTTTTAGATATGTATTCTAAATTGGTTATGTATGCTATATTTGACATCTAAAAAGAATTATTACTTTCATAGATTGCATATTTTTGTTTGTCATCTTGTTGCTCACATAACTCAAAAAGTCTTTGATCAAATTACTTTGAATTTGGTAAGACGATCGATTGACTAATCTCCAGGAACCATCTGGTAAAATTTTGGGAGTTATCTGGTCAAAGCTCAAGGTCATTTATAACTCAATAATTCAAAAAGTTTTCAATCAATTTGTCTGAAATTTGATGGAACGATTGGTCAATCTCTAGGCACGGTTTGGTTAGTTTTTGGAAGCGGTCAGATTAAAGGTCAAGTTGACTTATAACGCAGAATGTATTCAATCGTAGTAACTGAAATTTGGTCGACGGTTGGTAATTATCCATGCAGGAACCAATTTATTAGATTTTGTGAGCAATCAGGTAAAAATAAAGGTCAAGGTCATTTATAACACAAAATAATTCAACCAAGTTGTCTGAAATTGGGCGGGACGATGCTTCAATATTCAGGAACCATTTGTTCATATTTTGGGAGTGAACAGGTTAAAGGTCAAGGTCATTTGTAAGCGGTGGCAAAAGTATGCGCTCTATGAGTGCCCGTCATCTAGTTATTTATTATATTTATAGTTACATAATAAGTAAAAATAGTGTCATACTTCAGATATACTAATATTACAAGCATAAATTAATCCTGAATAGAAAGCAACTTTCATGACGTCACACATACATTCTACAAACTTGACATAAACAGGTCGAAAAAAGTTTGTCTCAAGTTTTGAATTTGAATCATATGATTGTTTATGCTTTTAAACACATTGGAATTATTTTTATAGTAAGTATCTAGACACTAAATAGTGCTATTTTTCACTGTGGAAAGGAATTAAAGGGTGCGCAGATATTCGCCCCTCTCGCGCGCAAGAATCGCCCCATCAAGGACAATTTCAATTGCGCACTACTTTCGTCAATAACTCATATTATACAAATGCTAATTTTTTGTCCTTTGGATGGTGTATAAAAGGCCTTATTGTGGTTCTTCATGTCAAATATTAATCGTCTATCTGCAAAAACTAAGTTGCAAAACCCAAAAGTTTTTAGTGCGCAAGATTCGCCCCTCCCGACCCTACTAGCTATCAGACATTTATAAATTTTAATATCATTTTTTATTGAAATGGTTCTATCTTCATTCATATTTAAGTTTCATTATTCAATTTATAAGTATCAGTAAAGTGTCTGCCAAATTTTACCGTGTAGCTATTGAAATTGTTATTGTTCTGGAATCAGCTACTGATAGTCCAATATCACAAAAAAGGATACCTACCGATAATTTGTCCCATCTTAATATAAGTGATCTCAAATTCTCAATATTTACAATCATCTTTCAATATCCTAATTACCTTCGCAAAATGCGGGAATGTCATATTTTAGCCTTCATTTATTTATTTATTTATCATCTTGTTATTCTCTTAACTGAAAAAGTGTTCAACCAAATTGCCTGAAATTTGGTGAAGCGATTGGTCCATGTCCAGTGACCTGCTGGTAGAATTTTGGGAGTCAAAGGTCATGGTTATTCATAACTCAAAGTATTGAACCATATTGCATGAAACTTGTTGGGTCGGTTGGTTACTATCCAGTTAGCAGTTTATTAAATTTTGGGAGAGAACGGGTCAAAGCGGCAGCGAAGGTATGCGTTTTACCGAGTGCACATAATCTAGTTCCAAATGCTACAGTACCTAGCTAGGATTTTTGCACACTTTTCTTTTCTACTTGATATTCTTGCAATGTTGAATGACTTTTATTATTACTAACTGCACTCTATAATGTGGCTCTTGATTTAGATATTTTTTATTTGAGATGGAATTGTTTCAGGCTCTCTGAAATCAGAATTACTTAGAAGATGAATTATTTTGACTAAATGCTAGCTACTGATTTTGAAGTTCCCATTATTATAATCATACTGTATTATATAGGTAGTCTGCACAACTCTTAGCAAATAATCAATTCAGTAGAAGGGTTTTTTAAGTGGTTCCTTGGTTAAATTAATGGTAAATTAGGCATTCATTAAAGGTCCCCTCCACTCTTTTTTATTTATTTCTCTATTTATTAGAACTAATGTTACTGATTATAAAACTGCAAACCATTTCAAATTAGGTTCTATAGTTTTATTATAATATGTAATTTAAGATTTGTTTCCATTCTTTCTACTACACCTCTGAATTTCAAGCAAAGAAACAGCTCCTTGTGTGATAGGTTAATTAGATCCGACAAATTAAAACAATAACAAAGCTGATTCCATGATAATGGATCCATATAAAGAATCCAAGTACCTAAATAAGTATTTCTTACTAATAGTTTTCATATATTATAACATTTTTCCTATCTAGAGAACTGTTCATTTTAAAACACTGCATTTGAATAGGTGCAAATGAGCTGTATATACGAATGAACATACCTACTCGATTATGGGGCCTTTATCTTATGAATCTCGGAATGAAAATATGTGAAATGTGAATATTTCTTACACAATTAATTGTGAACAGAATACGTGATCAATTTAAATTCTGCTTACGGTTATATGTTATATTACCTTAGCTCTACATATTTAAAGCAATTCCATATTTTTTAATTTAGAGTGGAGAGGACCTTTAATGATCTGCCTTAAAGATTCTAAAATATCTAAAAAATATGGTTCCGATTTCCCTCTGAGAGTCTTGGAAAAATGTTCCATAATCTTCAGAGCCAGAGTGTCATTTCCTCTCTATTTAGCTAAAACATAAACATTTGATTAAATTAATTAATAATTATCTGACAGCTTACAGCCTTACTATTTATCTACAAACAAAATTAGGTCTGACCTGACTACTATTTGTCAAATTGTCTGTCATTTATATCTCATACTAAAAACATTGCATTTATTAAAATTATAAAAACATTTGTTTATTTTTGCCATTGGCTTATATGATATCATCCTTTGTCTCTTTTTTTCTAACTGTAGGTAATTAGGAACAATGTCACATCCTTTCTATGGGAGGTGTTTGCTTGTGTCTAACCTGTGTAATTGACATTAGTTTTTGAACATTTTTCTTGGAAGAAACATGTATTGTAGTATTAAATTTATTATATACATGAAAAGAAATTTTTGGAATGGGAGGAGAGTGTATTTGGAATGGGAGGGGAGTGTATTTGGAATGGGAGGGGAGTGTATTTGGAATGGGAGGAGAGTGTATTTGGAATGGGAGGAGAGTGTATTTGGAATGGGAGGAGAGTTTATTTGGAATGGGAGGAGAGTGTATTTGGAATGGGAGGAGAGTTTATTTGGAATGGGAGGAGAGTGTATTTGGAATGGGAGGAGAGTGTATTTGGAATGGGAGGAGAGTGTATTTGGAATGGGAGGGGAGTGTATTTGGAATGGGAGGAGAGTTTATTTGGAATGGGAGGAGAGTTTATTTGGAATGGGAGGAGAGTGTATTTGGAATGGGAGGAGAGTTTATTTGGAATGGGAGGAGAGTGTATTTGGAATGGGAGGGGAGTGTATTTGGAATGGGAGGAGAGTGTATTTGGAATGGGAGGGGAGTGTATTTGGAATGGGAGGAGAGTGTATTTGGAATGGGAGGGGAGTGTATTTGGAATGGGAGGAGAGTTTATTTGGAATGGGAGGAGAGTGTATTTGGAATGGGAGGAGAGTTTATTTGGAATGGGAGGAGAGTGTATTTGGAATGGGAGGAGAGTTTATTTGGAATGGGAGGAGAGTGTATTTGGAATGGGAGGAGAGTTTATTTGGAATGGGAGGAGAGTGTATTTGGAATGGGAGGAGAGTGTATTTGGAATGGGAGGAGAGTGTATTTGGAATGGGAGGAGAGTGTATGTGGAATGGGAGGAGAGTGTATGTGGAATGGGAGGAGAGTGTATGTGGAATGGGAGGAGAGTGTATTTGGAATGGGAGGAAAGTGTATTTGGAATGGGAGGAAAGTGTATTTGGAATGGGAGGAAAGTGTATTTGGAATGGGAGGGGAGTGTATTTGGAATGGGAGGGGAGTGTATTTGGAATGGGAGGGGAGTGTATTTGGAATGGGAGGGGAGTGTATTTGGAATGGGAGGGGAGTGTATTTGGAATGGGAGGGGAGTGTCTTGGAATGGGAGGGGAGTGTATTTGGAATGGGAGGGGAGTGTCTTGGAATGGGAGGGGAGTGTCTTGGAATGGGAGGGGAGTGTCTTGGAATGGGAGGGGAGTGTCTTGGAATGGGAGGAGAGTGTCTTGGAATGGGAGGAGAGTGTCTTGGAATGGGAGGAGAGTGTCTTGGAATGGGAGGAGAGTGTCTTGGAATGGGAGGAGAGTGTCTTGGAATGGGAGGAGAGTGTCTTGGAATGGGAGGAGAGTGTCTTGGAATGGGAGGAGAGTGTCTTGGAATGGGAGGAGAGTGTCTTGGAATGGGAGGAGAGTGTCTTGGAATGGGAGGAGAGTGTCTTGGAATGGGAGGAGAGTGTCTTGGAATGGGAGGAGAGTGTCTTGGAATGGGAGGAGAGTGTCTTGGAATGGGAGGAGAGTGTCTTGGAATGGGAGGAGAGTGTCTTGGAATGGGAGGAGAGTGTCTTGGAATGGGAGGAGAGTGTCTTGGAATGGGAGGAGAGTGTCTTGGAATGGGAGGAGAGTGTCTTGGAATGGGAGGAGAGTGTCTTGGATTGGGAGGAGAGTGTCTTGGATTGGGAGGAGAGTGTCTTGGAATGGGAGGAGAGTGTCTTGGAATGGGAGGGGAGTGTCTTGGAATGGGAGGGGAGTGTCTTGGAATGGGAGGGGAGTGTCTTGGAATGGGAGGGGAGTGTCTTGGAATGGGAGGAGAGTGTCTTGGAATGGGAGGAGAGTGTCTTGGAATGGGAGGAGAGTGTCTTGGAACCAGAGAACTATGAATCTTCTATCCTCTATTTCACTGTTAATTAAGTAGCCATATAGAAGTGTTCCATACCTTCATTACATATCTTTATTGTCAGTTTGTTTAATTTAACTTCTTTTTCTTTAGTAATAAAGGGTGAAATAAGGCACAGTAACATAATACTCTTCTACCGTTACGACTTGTCACGCTTCTTGTGATGTGCACTTTGGTTGTTACTCTACATCATTCCAATAGATAATGCAATTTAACTAATGTGGTAGTTCTTCATATTAAAATTTCATGGAAGTACATTTTTTCTCCAACAGAACATTTCTTTGACATATTTATTATATTGAAGCCTGAGAAACTGTCCTTCCAAATCTGATTAATATATTTTCTCATTGTATTCCAAAATATGACTACAACATTAGGCTCTGAATTGGCGCACGGATTACATTTCCCACCATAAAATAGTAAAGTAGCTGTATAGTGATTAGTTAACTTTTAGTTCAATTGGTATCCATTATACCTGCAGGTATAATGGATACCAATTAAAGTATAATCCTAGGCACACTTTCCAACTGCTTACAGTAGTGAAACATTATCGCATAGGAATAACGAAAGAGATACATTGCAGTCACTGCTTTCCATGTGCAGACACCAGTTGTGAGTAGAGTGCAGTGAAGAGAGGTGGTGAACACGTATGACACCAGTTACGTTATCTCTTGGTGTAACAAACGAATTACCTGCGAGTTACGTTTTTTTTACTGTAACCGTATCTCTTTAGTAAATGGTTTTAACAAATACGAAATTCACTACATAATTATAAGAAAATTCAAAACACTAAAGAGAGTCGAAATTAAATAGTGGTAGCGATACTTTATTGAACTGCAAAGCTTAAAATAGTATACTCATCTGTAAACATTGAATAAATTAATATTAATGCTTGAAAAAAAATTGATATTTGAATGCATGAACTGGTAAAATGTCGAGTCTATCAATATTCAGTCGTGACGTCAGTGCTTTTCGAAATGAAGGTTTGGATGGTTTGAATATTGTGATTCCTTTGGTGGAGTGTGTGCCCAAGAGGTTGGTGTACCGTGGTGTAACCTATGTCGCTTCCAATGCCTGTCTCGATGCTCTCTCTTCTAGACAAATGGGAAAGAGGAATTGCTCTTCTATGTTCTTAGAAGATACGTCTTTCATTTTGACTTCTTCACCGAGAGATTCCAGTTTCTTCTCATCAACTGTTCCCAGTTTTGATGAAAATGTTCATAATGTGAATGGTGAAAAAGTAGAAGCTGATACCAAGACTCAGATCAGTATTTCAGAGAATAAAAATGTGGCTGTTGAAAAAGACGATGCGTCTGGATTTACAAGAACGCACAGGTATAAAACTATAATCAATATCTCCTACGATGCCTCTTCTCATCAACAATCTAGTGGAACCATAGAAAAGACGAATGAACTAAGTAAAAGCAACAGGGAATTGTCTACCTCAACGAATATTGAAAATGTAACCTATTCCTATGTAAGTAAAGAATTAAATGGAAATAAAAACCTAAAAGGAAATAAAAACGTCAAAGTTACAAATAAAGTTCCTGATTTTAGTGATGAAGCCAAAATTCGTGCTATTTGTGATGTAGTTAAAATTTCTGATATTACCGATGAAGCTAAATATCCAGATATTAGTGATGAAGCTAAAATTCCAGATTTTAGTGATGAAGCTAAATGTCCTGGTTTTAAAAACACACAGTTTGTTTTCAAAGAAGACTGTGGTGATTTTAAAAGGTGTAAAGGAGAAAATAGAAGTTTTTCTTCTAACGATTCTGACTATTTTGGATCTGAAGTTTCCGATTCGAAATCTCCCCTAAAGTTGAATCCTACTAAAGAATTAGTAGAGACTGAATTCAACTCAAGTGACACAATATCTTCGACTGAAACTCTCACGGAGCTAAATGTCAACTCCGTCGAAAAGAAAGAAAATGCTAAATGCGCGTTACCAAAGAAGAGTGTGCAACATGGTGGTCATTTTAGAGCTGAACCTCTTCGCAAAAAGGTTCGTTTTGTTCATCCTATTCTACAAGTAATCATTCTGTTGGTAGTAGTTTATGATCATTCAAATATTTATATCTAAAAATTACTTAATCACCATATTATTCAATTGTTTTGTGAGTTTCTTAATCATTGCCACTGATTATTGAAGCGGAAAATATATTATTACACATCAACCCTTTAACTCATTTGTAATTAAACAACTTCACTTCTTTAAACTTGACAATTCTAGAAGTTTTTTTCGAACAGTATAAATTATTTGTCATGATAAGTTTAAACATTAATAAAACAATTATACTAAAAGGTATGTTTTTCACCAATCGTTCTATTTAAATTATAAAAAAAAAACGTAAAACAACCGTCGTCAGTTGAATAAAAAGTCGTGTAAATGCATATGACATTCATTGTAGGTACAACCTATCCAATAACTGATAGAATGGTTTGCATAGAAAGTTCTTCTTTTTCACTGCCCCATATGTTAGAGCGAAAGCTATCACTGCATTTCTATTCAGCAAAACAAATTCATGGGAATGATTTTTGAAATCGGTTATTGTGTGCATCTTAGCTCTAAATGACCTACATGTGAGTAAAGTGAGAAAGCAACCAAAACAGAGTGCTGAGTGTTCGGGAAAATGTCGGTAATATTAAAATCAAATAATTCGTTCTTATTAAATAGATAGAGTTTTGTTTAAAAAAATGATATGAAGAAAGGAGTTTTTTTTATAATTACAAACTTTAAATTGTTTACATTTACTGAGTGCTTTTGCTGTATTTTCATTTTATCTGTTATTAGAAAGTGCTTTGTAAATAATATTTCTGTTCATTGTACGTGATAGATGATTTTATTTCTCGAAAATGTTCAGAAAACGAGGAGACAATTTTCTTTTTGCGAGGGAACTGCTTTGGATATTAAATATTCCTGTACTTTTTCGTGTGAGAAAATAATACAATGGTATTCTTTTGATGCAGGGAAGGTTTATCTGTACCCTTTTGGTTTCCCTTTTCAATTTCATTTTTACCATGTTTATCATATTTTTAACGCTACTTGTAGTTTTAGACTTAGAGGATAGCGCTACTGTTATGCTCTTCAATTACGAGGTCTTAGATTTTGTGTCAGGTAGACTTCATTTACTATCACCTCTTCATTTTCCTCTTACATCCGTGAGTGCAGTCACCGGTGTTTGTGTCCCTTTTCGTCGCATTCCTCAATAAGTGACTGCATTCACGGAATAGCTTTTCTACATAAATGAGCTCGTGGCAGACTGGTGGTTAGTCACTTTGTTCATGGGGCCACTTTCCTTTCTGACTGCTTCTTCCAGTCCCTTGTAATTCATTTCCTTTTGACGTTGGTGATGTAGCCTTTAGTTCCTAAGCAGAAGAACCCCCCTCCCCTTATATTTCTACCTCTCATTGCTTCAGTTCAGGAGGTTCTAGGTGTGTTCTCTGCATGTGTTGCTAAAGTTTCTTTCTCTTCTTTTCAGGTGTGTTAAATAGAGGTAGGAAAGAGTTCAGTCTTCTACTCTCGAGTCCTTTGTCTCCTAACAAGTAAGTTACTCTTAAATACAACCTACACTTCTTGCTGCTAAGGTAATAGTCTGCCATAACAGATGCGTTCATTGCCATTGGAATGGAGTGATGGCTCTGTAATTCACTCACGGTTGTTATTAATGACATTTTGTTTCATTTTCGCCATTATTGTGATATCGGTAAGTCTCTATAATTAATATGTAAAAATAACACTACCCTCACTCAAATGGATTATTTAACTAGTTATTTTAATTGATATTAAATTTGATAACAAGTTGAATAACTATTTTATATTTTTTATATAATCGAAGATGTGTAACAGTCCGATAACTCGTAACTTACCCCACTCCATGTTGAAGTACTGTTTTGATTGGTCAGTTAGCGCAGTACCATCAGTTACCAACTGACAGTGTTAGTGAGTGGTGGTGTAGTGTCCTGTAGTCTCCCCTTAACTCTACCCTTCTCATTCCCTGCTCTAAATACTCCTAGTTGCCCCAGTGTTACAATGGACTGATGTCACAGACATTGGTGTTACTGTATCGTGTTACTTTACTAAGGACTTCAGTGCTCATTGTCCAGATTTCTTTTCACACCGAAACAAACTTTCCTTCTCTGTCCACAACAATTAAAACAGTGCAAAGCTCATCTGTGTGGGTAAAGCTCATCTGTGTGGGTAAAGCTCATCTGTGTGTGTAAAGCTCATCTGTGTGGGTAAAGCTCATCTGTGTGGGTAAAGCTCATCTGTGTGGGTAAAGCTCATCTGTGTGGGTAAAGCTCATCTGTGTGGGTAAAGCTCATCTGTGTGGGTAAAGCTCATCTGTGTGTGTAAAGCTCATCTGTGTGGGTAAAGCTCATCTGTGTGGGTAAAGCTCATCTGTGTGGGTAAAGCTCATCTCTGTGGGTAAAGCTCATTTCTGTGGGTAAAGCTCATTTCTGTGGGTAAAGCTCATCTGTGTGGGTAAAGCTCATCTGTGTGGGTAAAGCTCATCTATGTGGGTAAAGCTCATCTCTGTGGGTAAAGCTCATTTCTGTGGGTAAAGCTTATTTCTGTGGGTAAAGCTTATTTCTGTGGGTAAAGCTCATCTGTGTGGGTAAAGCTCATCTATGTGGGTAAAGCTCATCTCTGTGGGTAAAGCTCATCTCTGTGGGTAAAGCTCATCTCTGTGGGTAAAGCTCATCTATGTGGGTAAAGCTCATCTCTGTGGGTAAAGCTCATTTCTGTGGGTAAAGCTCATCTGTGTGGGTAAAGCTCATCTATGTGGGTAAAGCTCATCTCTGTGGGTAAAGCTCATCTGTGTGGGTAAAGCTCATCTGTGTGGGTAAAGCTCATCTATGTGGGTAAAGCTCATCTATGTGGGTAAAGCTCATCTGTGTGGGTAAAGCTCATCTATGTGGGTAAAGCTCATCTCTGTGGGTAAAGCTCATCTATGTGGGTAAAGCTCATTTCTGTGGGTAAAGCTCATTTCTGTGGGTAAAGCTCACTTCTGTGGGTAAAGCTCATTTCTGTGGGTAAAGCTCATTTCTGTGGGTAAAGCTCATCTATGTGGGTAAAGCTCATTTCTGTGGGTAAAGCTCATCTGTGTGGGTAAAGCTCATCTATGTGGGTAAAGCTCATCTATGTGGGTAAAGCTCATCTATGTGGGTAAAGCTCATTTCTGTGGGTAAAGCTCATTTCTGTGGGTAAAGCTCATTTCTGTGGGTAAAGCTCATTTCTGTGGGTAAAGCTCATTTCTGTGGGTAAAGCTCATCTGTGTGGGTAAAGCTCATCTCTGTGGGTAAAGCTCATTTCTGTGGGTAAAGCTCATTTCTGTGGGTAGAGCTCATTTCTGTGGGTAGAGCTCATTTCTGTGGGTAGAGCTCATTTCTGTGGGTAGAGCTCATTTCTGTGGGTAGAGCTCATTTCTGTGGGTAAAGCTCATTTCTGTGGGTAAAGCTCATTTCTGTGGGTAAAGCTCATTTCTGTGGGTAGAGCTCATTTTTGTGGGTAGAGCTCATCTGTGTGGGCAGAGCTCATTTCTGTGGGCAGAGCTCATTTCTGTGGGCAGAGCTCATTTCTGTGGGCAGAGCTCATTTTTGTGGGCAGAGCTCACCTCTGTGAGTAAATCAAAGTAATAAGCTCTTTCTTCTATAGTACCTCTAATATCTAATCACCTATTTTCTAAATAGTTTCATTTTCTCCATTAAATACCAATACCACACTAGGTGGTGTGTATCTTACCACACTAGGTGGTGTGTATCTTACCACACTAGGTGGTGTGTGTCTTACCACACTAGGTGGTGTGTGTCTTACCACACTAGGTGGTGTGTGTCTTACCACACTAGGTGGTGTGTATCTTACCACACTTGGTGGTGTGTGTCTTACCACACTAGGTGGTGTGTGTCTTACCACACTAGGTGGTGTGTGTCTTACCACACTAGGTGGTGTGTGTCTTACCACACTAGGTGGTGTGTGTCTTACCACACTAGGTGGTGTGTGTCTTACCACACTAGGTGGTGTGTGTCTTACCACACTAGGTGGTGTGTATCTTACCACACTAGGTGGTGTGTATCTTACCACACTAGGTGGTGTGTATCTTACCACACTAGGTGGTGTGTATCTTACCACACTAGGTGGTGTGTATCTTACCACACTAGGTGGTGTGTATCTTACCACACTAGGTGGTGTGTATCTTACCACACTAGGTGGTGTGTATCTTACCACACTAGGTGGTGTGTATCTTACCACACTAGGTGGTGTGTATCTTACCACACTAGGTGGTGTGTATCTTACCACACTAGGTGGTGTGTATCTTACCACACTAGGTGGTGTGTATCTTACCACACTAGGTGGTGTGTATCTTACCACACTAGGTGGTGTGTATCTTACCACACTAGGTGGTGTGTGTCTTACCACACTAGGTGGTGTGTGTCTTACCACACTAGGTGGTGTGTGTCTTACCACACTAGGTGGTGTGTGTCTTACCACACTAGGTGGTGTGTGTCTTACCACACTAGGTGGTGTGTATCTTACCACACTAGGTGGTGTGTATCTTACCACACTAGGTGGTGTGTGTCTTACCACACTAGGTGGTGTGTGTCTTACCACACTAGGTGGTGTGTATCTTACCACACTAGGTGGTGTGTATCTTACCACACTAGGTGGTGTGCATCTTACCACACTAGGTGGTGTGCATCTTACCACACTAGGTGGTGTGCATCTTACCACACTAGGTGGTGTGTATCTTACCACACTAGGTGGTGTGTATCTTACCACACTAGGTGGTGTGTATCTTATCTAACACACTAGGTGGTGTGTATCTTATCTAACACACTAGGTGGTACTCTTACCATACTAGGTGGTGTGTATCTTCCTGCTTACAACATCACCTAGTTTTTATTTTTCTCCATTTCCTGTTCTGTGAATGAATTCATTCAGAGATTTATACGTTCCTTATAATTAGTGCGTAAACAGTTAAATTCCCTACTTTATATTTCACAAACATACCAACAATAAGTATTTGTTCATCTCTACATACAGTCTACTTCCAACCATCTGCAAGATTTCTCAGGTACATTATTTTCTTTCTCTTGAAACTTTTTTTTGCGTGGTTTGCAGTTGTGAATGGGGCTGTTAATTACTTTAGCCAAGCTACCCAAAATACCATAGGGGATTAGAAGGTACTATCGGGTGGAGGTGTGGAAGGTACTATCGGGTGGAGATGTGGAAGGTACTATCGGGTGGAGGTGTGGAAGGTACTATCGGGTGGAGATGTGGAAGGTACTATCGGGTGGAGGTGTGGAAGGTACTATCGGGTGGAGATGTGGAAGGTACTATCGGGTGGAGGTGTGGAAGGTACTATCGGGTGGAGATGTGGAAGGTACTATCGGGTGGAGATGTGGAAGGTACTATCGGGTGGAGATGTGGAAGGTACTATCGGGTGGAGATGTGGAAGGTACTATCGGGAGGAGATGTGGAAGGTACTATCGGGTGGAGATGTGGAAGGAACTATCGGGTGGAGATGTGGAAGGTACTATCGGGTGGAGATGTGGAAGGTACTATCGGGTGGAGATGTGGAAGGTACTATCGGGTGGAGATGTGGAAGGTACTATCGGGTGGAGATGTGGAAGGTACTATCGGGTGGAGATGTGGAAGGTACTATCGGGTGGAGATGTGGAAGGTACTATCGGGTGGAGATGTGGAAGGTACTATCGGGTGGAGATGTGGTAGGTACTATCGGGTGGAGATGTGGTAGGTACTATCGGCGTAACTCCCTCTCCATTGTACATATATCCTGATCTTTATATTAATTTAGTATTCAATTTGTTTGCCCTCAGCAGAAAGACATTGCATATAGATTAGTAAAGAATATTTTATTCAAAAAAGGGTAAGTTCCGATTTATCGGACTGTTCCACATGTTCGATCGTATAAAGAAAATGTATGTGATTGTTATTTAACTTCATTTTGGTGGCTATCCATTATACCTGCAGGCACCACAGATAGCCATGTTTTAGTTGGTACTCTTAGTTATCGTAGTAACTTGTTCACTGTTGATATTAGATACCGTGTGTCCGTATTTGTGTAATCCTCTCGACTCGTTAAACCACTTTCCTACTCCGGTCATGGAGTTCTTTCTGATGTCTTTCAAAGCCTGGACCCTACGCTTCCATACAAATTATACATTTATTAATGATGAACCTTTTTGAAAAACATAAAATACATTAGTATAATCAACGGAAAAGCAACATTTCAAGATTGTATGAAATTCGCTACGGTTGTTGCACACTGTATATTCATACTCCATATTATTATAGTCAAATAATAAGTAGCTCATCCCACTCTTTACTAGACCTAATTCGTACTCCTCCCAGTGACCATCACACTAATGCAAGCTAATAAACTCTTATCTTTAAATGAACTGACACCAAAGAAGTATACAGTGGTTAGCTACAACTAACCACTGACCTGAACTACATTATTTAGTGCGAGTTGTTCCTAACCGCACACTAGTCTCTTAGTGCCAGGGAAGTTATTTCTCTACCGGAAGTACTGCTTTCTGTGGTCTGCCTCTCTGGGTGTTTGGTGCACTGGTATGTGTGGTACCTGTACACCACCCTGTGTGCACCAGTACACTTAATGGTTGCGCCGTGATGAGATAGGGTGTAGAAACACAGATTTAATCCTTGTAAAGTTTATATACAACTATTGGTGGTTGTTTTAACCCTTCACTGTGTACTTTATTTACAACTATTGTTTTTATAGGAATTTATATTATGATTAAAATATATTCATTGGTTTTGTTCTTTCAACCTCAAGATATTCTGTGTTGAGTAATTAGGTTTACTTACCGCATTGACTACGTACATCAATACGCAGTTTGTCCTAACAGACGTGTATCAAATATCCCATGGTAGCGAGAGGAGCTCAGTATCTCTCTGTGTGTACCTATTGATATCGTCTCTATGACTATTGTATAATTGTTCTTCACTCTGTCACCATTTATTTCGTGTTTAAAATATTTACAGTTTTATATATTTGTACCATTACGTGTATCATTAATACACATAGTGGTACGAAAGTGTACCAATGCTAAGTCAACGTATTTAATTGGGAGATTTATGTTTACTTAAGTGAAGCAATCAAGTTTACTTAAGTGAGTAATTAAGTTTACTTAAGTTGATTAGTTAAGCGTGTGACCTCACTTCGCAATGTAATGATACGTAGTTCTCCATTGTTTTACCTATATTCAGAGTTATGGACTCTTCCACTTTCCGACCATCTGTATAAGAATAAGTACCTAATAATTTAAATCTATACTATAATAAGAGCCGCGTCCGTCGGTCCGTGTGTCACAAAATGAGTTAAACAGTCATTCTACCAACAGCGCCTCATAAAGTTGGTGTAAATAAGAGAAAAATCAAAGAAACAGTAATAGAAAGGGAAAACTAATAATTTGCTACAGTATCATTACTACGGGGATCACACGAAAATTATTAATTGGAAATATAAGAGTTTTGATTCTAAAGAGTAAAAAATATAATTTTTGATAAATTGAATATATTAATTGAACACTCAATGAATGAACAACAGGTTCTGTACTATTAACTTTAATTTGAACAGGTATATATGATACCCAAAAGTATCATGGATAGATACTGAATTTACTAATAATTATTAGATATTCATTTCATATACGATATGGAATGTGTTATCATACAATTATTACTCTTTAGTATACCCATTAGTTGTTTTTATATTTGTAGTTTTTAGTAGAGTAAGTACACATTGAACTGAACAGCACGTGCTGTCATTTTGATGTCTAGAATATCAAATAGCAACTCAACTGCATTTAACTATTAAACACTACTATCATAACGAATAGCACCTCTACTGCATTTAACTATCAAACACTACCTACTATAATAACAAATAGTCATATTGGTATACTGCGCACAAAACTAGTGTACGTGTCCGTTAAGAATAACCTACATTTTAATATTTTTGATTAGAGTGATGTAATGTAACTCAGTGAACATAGTGCTAAATCTGTCTTTCTTATAATTAAATTTTATTATAACTAATGTTAGAAATCAGATTTAGCGCTAGAAATATTGTATTTATGAAATGAAACATATACTAAGAACAGCAAAATATTGGTGCATAATGACTAGAAATTTAGTACAGATAAGATTTACTCGAAATATCATCCATTAGAATGAATGGACAGCTCTAGACACAGGAAAAGTACCTAAAAGAGTCACGAATCACATGCTGTGGTATTTTGACCCATTCTTTGTGAATTTGTGCCTTTAGTGCCTTCAAACTTTTGTGATGTGTAGCTGAGACATTACTCTCGAGATAAAACCAAATAGCAAAGTCGAGAGAAATCCTATTTTGTGATGAAGGAGGCCATTCCTCATTGGAAGTGAAGTTGGGGACATTTTATTCAGGGTAACCATGAACTAACAAGAATGCCGTTTCGGTAATTTTCTTAGTTGAGTGCACACAATGGTCCACTAAAACAGAGCGACTCCTTCCAGTGTCCATGACAGCTGCCCAGACCAACACTGACGTCGCCCCTAGTCCTCAGCGTCACGGACCAAATACGATCATTCTGAGTTTTCAAATACTGCTCAACGAGCTTGCGTTCCTCAAGGCGGGATAGGATGATTTTGGCTATTGCTAAGCGTTTATCCACTGTTTTGGCAGATAACAACAGTTTCTTCACGTGTTTGAATGGGCACATCTTCAGATCTCTATGAAGAAACGCAAAAATAGTCCCATTGGATACATTTGCTTCATTTGCCAGTTTTTGTATAGATCAGGATTTCTCTGGATTTTTTCCTTGGTGGCCTTCATCAATTTGGAAGTCCTGGCAATTTTAGGGTGGATTGTCCTGTTCGATTTTTTTTACTTTCCCAGTTTCTTCACACCTTTTAAAGCATTCTGATCACTCTCAATTCCTTGTACATTTCTTTTTACAATTTTTCTTCCTTAAATGCCTTAAGAAAAGTAATGAGAAAAAAGTAATGTAAAAGTTGATTTTTTTTTAAAGAAAATGACTTCGAACTTTAGTTCATATATTCTTCAGTGCATTATGAAAAGACACGAAATATTCAAATTATGATATTATTTTTTCAACCTATGAGGTAGTACCTTTTGTGTAAAGATTCACACCTTCCCTTTCAGGTGTATATTCTCACCTGTAGGTGTAGGTTTAAGTTATTAGGGACACTGCTATCCATCACAAAATGTGTTTACTACCCAGCTGAACTTTAAAGTATATGTTTTAGATGTTTATCCGTATATATTTTTCATTAGATGTTATTAACTTATTATATTATGTGTACATTTTATTGTATGTTAAAATGTTAATCCATATACATTTTATTATATATTAATCTGCTTACATTATACTATATGGTAATCTGTATATCTTTTATTATATGTTAAGGCATTGGAATAAGTTGTGCATGACTTTTCCAATGTACCTAAGCTGAGTACAGTGCACTAAAGTGCGTACGAGATGCATATCAGTGCATGTGTACTTCATTATATGTTGTCAACTGCAGTAACTAAATCAATATGAACTTATTTTACCAATTTCAAGCTAATAAAGGCAAAACAGAAATAATATGGCTGTAGGTAATATAGTATCATTCGATTGCATCACTATCCAATAATATTTGTTAATTATTGGTGACTACTTATCATTGTTGGTAAGATATAATTGGTAGAAAAAAAAGCTAATGAATTAATTTACTGAAATAAAATGTAATCTTGCAAATATTCATTTGTTGAATGGTTTAGTCGAGTCTACTAGTAGAAATTAAAATGTACGAGTGTAGAGAGGTTTACTGATGGTGTTAGTCGAATACCTCTAATATTTGTAATAGATGAAAATAACTTTTATTATGAATTTAGTCAGCAATAGCTAGAGTTACATATTAATCTAACTGTTTTGAAAAATTATTTGTGATTTGTAAGATGAAAATATATAATGCATTATAGGATGGTGAGTCTATATAGAAAGTAGGTGTAAGATATGTAACACAGGGCAGATGGTTATAAAACTTATTGTTTAGAACTGAACTAAAAAATACCTTCAATGGTGATATTTTAATGACTGTTTAAATTGAATATTCCGTTGATTTGTAAATCTCAATAGCTAATTAAACCAAGATATATAGAAATGCACCAAATTTAATTACGAACAAATTGAGATGTTATTCAAATTGTGAACACATTGTTTTTACTCTTCATCTTTTTTCCAATGGTAGTAATTTGCTCGACCTTTAGTTACAACATCTACCCATAATGTAGCACAGGGGTGGGCTCGTACTGGGGTTTGAAGTGCCCTAAAGTGGAATCTCAGTGCCTTTACCATTTCCTTTTCGTTTTTAAATTGCAGGGATACCGAGTGATTTTATGAGGTGGTAAATTTTATTGAGGTACGTGCAATCGTACCTTCTACATAAATATTTGTAGTAGATATATAATTAGCAATAAGTAATCAATAGATATATGATTAAACACCGGAATTACAGTTAAAGGACTCTCTGCATAATGATCAAAAATTACACTACAAACAGATAAAAGTGACTATCAAGGACATGACAAATATACTGATCTTCAATTCGTTTACAAATATACTATTATCTTATACTTTCTACTATTACCCTTGTAATTTATAAAGCAGTCATGGCTAAAAAAAATTAAATTTTTCTTTGAAAGAAAACCAGTGCTACTCACAGTGCCAAAAGAGCACTGACTGACTGCTGTATTTGCCTACCTGTGATGTAACATATAGTCTCATTTAATTAATCAATCGTATTTTACAAAATTATTTCGTATTATGACGAGGCTATTTATTTACTTCTTTGTTTGGTTTGATCAGAAATTTAAATATTTTATTTAGATCTAGAATGGTTTATGTATCGGTATTCATTATTTCCTTTAATTGGATAGTTATTGGTGTTTGATCAATTGATAGTCATGCATCACATATCTATGTGGAAAGAATAACATGGTGGTTTATCACACTCTTGCCTTTATCTAACCACTCTAGCGCTAACTAATGCTATTCCTACCTGTAAGATGTAAATGTAGTCACTAGGTAGGAATAACAGGTGTTACACCCTACAGGTTGAATAGGCACATTCTTTTCATCACATTCATCAATGATGTGTACCTCATCACATTCTTAACATGGGCACACAACCTTCAAGCCATTTCACCTCATTATTCAAATAGTCACTTTGGTGTCATAAATTGGTACACTCTCCTTGTACGGCTATGTACTATATTGCTAAATTATTTACTACCTAATTTTAACCTTATTAGGTAGGTAAGATACCTCCAGGTAACAGGTATACCAATTACAATAATTATAATGTAGTTTTTTCTTATATGACCGAAGATGTTGAACTGACCGATAATTCGTAACTTACCCTATAACATCTTGTAACTATATTTCAACTTACCTGACTGGTCACTGTTTTCCCTTATTGACTATTAAAATATACTAATCTTTACTCTTATACTAACTAATTATAATTATTAAGAAATATATCTTGCGAATTAAGTACAGAATTAAAACGATTATTTGTTGTTGATTGTTTTTTTTTATCTATTTTATTAATATTTCCCCCCGTTACTGATGCTTTACCCTATGCTAGAGGTATATAGTAACGTTTGTCAACTCATGGTACGGTATAACCATTGCATTGTTTTCAACAGATATCACGTTATAAAACAAAGTTGCTGTTTATTTTTTTTGCTATTGTTGTTTATAGGCATTCATTGCTTTACATTCAAATATCAAACTTTATCCTCACAATAGTACTCTAAATTATGTTTCAGCTATTGAGCTAATAAACCAGTGTAAACAAAAACATCGAACAAAATGTATTTTTCATTAATTTACAAAGAATAGAAGCTTGTGAGGATATAGGCTAGAACAAAAGCTATCACAGATGTAGAATCATTGTAACATTTTACCTGGAAAACTGTTTAGTGTAACTTACCTTTTTCCCACTGACGCATTTTAAGTGCTCCTAATTCGCAATTTAAAATTGACATTTTGTATCGATTGCACTAAAGTAAGTCGTTTATTACTTACGAGCCAATTTGAAAACTAATCAACCTTTTCAAAAGCTTTTTAACTTGAGAAACATGTGTTTGGTTTATTCCCATTGGTTCTGACACTCCAATAAGAATAACTGGTCTTATGTTTCACTTGATCAGGCAATATTTGAAACGATATTTTAAATCATAAATCTGTTTCGAAGTCAAGTTCAAGTAGCGATGAAGTGACTTGACTTGTGAGTGATATATAATTATTAGGACTCTTTGATTTATAAATTCAATAAGTTTCACTCTGATTAAAAAAACAAATTAGACCAATTCGTGAGTTATAGGAATTATTATATTTTCAACTCTATTAATATTACTTTTTATCTGAATTATCTGAAGATAATTGCATTCAGATTTTCATGTAGAATTATCTATAGCTGAACAATAGGCTTTTTTTACATCAATTGCTTCGCATTTTATTTGGATTTCTTTACTTTTACGGTCCTAGAAAAGTAAATTTTTTCGGTTCATCATGTAATTTTGTGGTCCGAAATACTTGTATGACCTGATCGCTCCCAAAATCTAACAAAATGGTTCCTGTATATTGACCAATTATCCCACCAAGTTTCATGCAATATGGTTCAGTATTTTATGAGTTATAAATGTCTATGACCTTGACCTTTGACCGGGTCACTCCCTAAATTCTACCAGCAGGTCACTGAACATTGACCAATCGATTCACCAAATTTCAGGCAATTTGGTTGAACACTTTTTCAGTTATGCGAATAACAAGATGATAAATAAATAAATAAATGCCGTCAATAATATGACCTTCCCGCATTCTGCGAAGGTAATAAGATAACTCTATTCGATAACTCTATTTGTAGTTCAAAAGAATTTATAGTTTCAAATACTGTTGTTTTTAGATCTTCGCATGACTCAACTTCAACAGCACTCTGGTTGAGAGTTTCTGCATTTTGATTTTCTTGTTCGTATTTTCTGAATGCCAGTGTATGTATGCACTGACAATTTGTGCAACTTACCAACATCATTGCTCTTCATACCATTACGGAATTTCTTCAAAATAATAAGTTTCATTTCAATAGAAACCCTTTATTTACTGGCGCCTGTAACTGTTCTTGGAGCTTTATTTTTTGCTCTAGAAGACATCATTAACTAGATTATGTACACTCGGTAGAGCGCATATCTTCTCCTCCGCCTTGACCCGTTCTCTCATAAAATTCGAGAAACTGCTAACTGGATAATGACCAATCGTCCCACCAAGTTTCATGCAATATGGTACAATACTTTTTGAGTAATTGAAGTATAAATGACCTTGACCTTTGACTGAGTCGCTCCCAAAATTCTACCAGATCGTTTCTGGACATTGACCAATTGTACCATCAAATTTCAGGCAATTTGGTTGAACACTTTTTCAGTTAAGCGAATAACAAGATAAAGAAGTAAATGCCGATGAAAATATGACCTTCCCGCATTCTGCGAAGTTAATTAAGAATAAATAAACAAGTAAATGGAAAGCACTGCATCAAACTGAAGAAACAACAGATGGAGCCTTTTTTTGAACACCTGTAACTGCATCACTCTTGTTAAATCTACCAGTTTAATAAATTAGCCTAATATTCACTGCATCTAGTTTTCTGTAATTCTACATTTTCTTAGCACTGACTCTGCCATGAACGAAATGTTAAACGTTTACTCACGTTTTATTTAAAAAATTCTATTCGAAGATAAATTTATGTCGGAAAATATTCTTATTTCATTATTACTTTGTGTAATATTTTCACCAGAATATCTTTCAGGTGACAAAAACAGTGTTTTTTCTAGTACGAGTTTTTTCCAGTTCAGTACTAGAAGTTAGTTAGTTATACCCATACCCATAGTAACTATTAAGGGTAATAGAAATATAGAACAGTACCATTGATACATTAGGTGAATTGTTACAGTTGTTTACACTAACAATTGTACAGGTTGTACACTAACAATTGTACAGGTTGTTCCCCCACTCTATCTATTTCTTCCGGTCAAACAATAGCACTATGCAGTTCTTAAGAGTACAGTGGTTCTTAACCAGGCATCAGGCCCTGTGTTCCTATTTTTGTGGGATGCAGTTTATTTGTTCACTGTACACAGTGATGTTGTACGCAAGTGATGTGTGATAGAAATGTGCACTACTATAGTGTGTAGTTATATACATGTGTTTTAATTCTGAAGGAAAAATAAAGTAATTATCGGTCAGGTTCACATCTTCGGTCATATATGAAAAACTATAATAATTATTATTTAATTCTAATTGGTTGATACTTGCTGGTATCATTGTCCCATGGATACCAATAACAATGAACTGTTTATTTTATAGTTTTTCTTATATGACCGAAGATAAGAAACTGACCGATAATTTGTAACTTACCCTACTTTATTTCACCAACTACAAAAGGTTCGAAGAATGCATGTATGAACTTGTGAGTTGGTATATCTCAGCCTGGTAAGAACCACTGACTTTATTTCATTGACTTTGTGTCAGGTACATCGTTAGCAAACTAACTAACTCCTTCCTACCGCAAAGGGTAACTTGCGAGTTATTGGTCCGTTCCACATCTTCCATTAGTTCAAAGAAACTATAATAATCATTATTTAACTAGTTATTATAATAGGTGATACCAGCAGGCTGAAGGTATCATAGATACCAATCAAAATAAGAGTTTACTATTTGTTAATATAGTTTTTTCTTGTGTGACCGAAAATGTTGAACTGTTCCATAACTCGAAAGTCACCCTCATGTTAGTACTGTCGCACACAATTTCTGTTCGAGTTCATTTGTGTGCGCGTATGTTTGTCTGTGTACGCACACTAGGACTGTAGTGACAATAGAGAGTTTGCTGAGCGTGACGTCATCAAAGCAACACTTGAATAGAATATTAGGGAATTAGCCGGTTGGACATTTTCTACCGTTATCGTACAATGACTATAAATAAGCAGCTTTTTATAATTTCCCTCTTAATTGCCTTTAATTGCATGATAACAATTTGTTGTAATGACGTCACACACCCCATTGTCTGTACTGTGTGACCGTGTCTGTTGTGTGGGGGTCAATCAGTCCCCCCTCAACAGTGACAGAGTGAGGTGTAGGTGTGTCAAACTGCTGCAACTGACACTGAAAATGATCTTTGTGTTCTTTACTAGCGGTGTACGGTGAGTTATCTGACTTGAACTCATTGCCGATCATGAAGCATTTTTTTTATGATCGGTAATGTGTAAGAGTGCGATAACTCTTAATTTACCCCATATCATTTTGTTAGTCACAGTATTACTGTACAGTTTCATATTAGTGATTATTCTAAATGCACCTACTACTTTAACGCTGTAAATTTAAAGGGAATCATTGGCTCACAGAACTGATAATTTCTACATTTTTCACATTAGTCTATACAGGGTGTTTCATTTCATATCAGACAAAGCCCCTTCAAAATAACCTTTTTCAAAGAATAACAAAAATGTTCGTTATCTAGATACTGACACCCCTGGCAAATGTATAACATCCATAATAGTAATAGCATTATAATAGGTACTAAGGTCTTATGTTTCATTTCTCACTACTAACCATCACTTGTGAAGTCGTGAATAATATCTAGGTAAGAGTACTTCTAAACTTTAATAGTCAGTACCTACCTTGAAAACTAAGCAGTTTCGATAATTTAGGTTTGCGTGAAACAATGTTTGTTTTATGTGAAATTCCTTATGATTAAAAAACACCCTAGAATCAGTGTATCTGTAACGAAGCATTTTGGACAATTTGTTATTCGTGTTTTTTCTTCTTTTTTTGCAAGCTGTCAAATTTTGTCGGACATGAAATGAAACACCCTGTATAGTGAAACACAGGGAATACCCCTGAAAAGAGGACTGTGAAGGTGAAAAGGGGACTGTGAAGGTGAAAAGGGGACTGTGAAGGTGAAAAGGGGACTGTGAAGGTGAGAAGGGGACTGTGAAGGTGAGAAGGGGACTGGGACTGTGAAGGTGAAATGGGGACTGGGACTGTGAAGGTGAGAATGGGACTGTGAAGGTGAGAAGGGGACTGTGAAGGTGAGAATGGGACTGGGACTGTGAAGGTGAGAAGGGGACTGTGAAGGTGAGAAGGGGACTGGGACTGTGAAGGTGAGAAGGGGACTGTGAAGGTGAGAAGGGGACTGTGAAGGTGAGAAGGGGACTGTGAAGGTGAGAAGGGGACTGTGAAGGTGAGAAGGGGACTGTGAAGGTGAGAAGGGGACTGTGAAGGTGGGAAGGGGACTGGGACTGTGAAGGTGAGAATGGGACTGGGACTGTGAAGGTGAGAAGGGGACTGTGAAGGTGAGAAGGGGACTGTGAAGGTGGGAAGGGGACTGTGAAGGTGAGAAGGGGACTGTGAAGGGTAAAATGAAGGTAATTACTATGTCTCGTTATAGGCTGAAGGTTCCTATCGTTTCCCCCCTCTTTTCTTTTCAATATATTGTATTCTCTTCTCATTTCTACTGGTTTCTTCTCAACTAACCACTCCCATTAGCTCTTCACTAATACCTCCCCATTGCACTCTTTTCTTTGTTAAATTATTGGTATTAAGACTGTATATCTATTTAGTTACAAACACACGCACACACTAACGTCTCACCATCGCTTGCAGGAAGTTGTTAGCAGTGATCTTTGTTGTTAATTGCCGTGTGTGGCACTGTGTGGAGTCGTGTGTGTAGTCTGTGTGTATGTGTTCTGTGCAATTATCTTATTTGTATTATCGTTTTTAATCCCCTCTCTTTTTAACTATTGTATATTTTTAACCCTCATTTCATTTATTTTGAAATCGAATACTTATGTAATGTGTAAAGGGGGTGTGCCGCTCTTCGCACCCCCCTGTCAGGCAAATTCAATAAATGTACAGTATAACAAACTAGCGGATACAACAAACTATTATGTTGAGAGTTTCAAAATAACCTCTTCATATATAAATATATGTAGATTATTTTGAAAACTCTATGGAGATGGTAAGAACTAAATGACGATTATTTAGAAACTCTTACATATATATTACTATTCTGTTTCATAATAAATAAAATGAATGTATTAAACAATCAATGCATGCTCTCCATTGGAGAGTTAGAAGTTTAAAAACGCGCAGTGCATTCTCGAGATTGTGCAAATTTTGCAAATATTGTATAGCGTTTATTCATATATTTCAGGTTGTGTGTGTGTTTGCGAGTGTATTGTCTATGTGTGTGTGTTTGTGTATAGTCTGTGTTTTTTTTTTCACTAGTTACCACCCTCTCTATTATATACACGTATTTATCAGTCACCACATCCGATGGAGACTCTAGTCTAGAACCTCACTCTGCTTGGCTTATTTCTATTCTAGTGTATTATCTCTTTGCCATTTGTCTCAGTTTTCCAGTACATGTTAGCCAGTACTCTACAGCAGTGATGTACTGACAGTGGTAACTATTTCATGTGTGTCTGTATAATGTAATTCCCCTATGGAGAACCTTCAATGTAATTGCTACAATTTGCCACTGACCTCTAGTAGGTATAGCACCTAGTGTAGAATATATTTTATGGGCAATGTTATGAATTAACGGACTGTTACACATATCGCTTGTTTGCGAGAACACTGTCATAACTTCAAAATAGATATTTTTCAGGAGAGGCATTTTAGTACTTGTAATGTACGTACATTTAATGGTATATCGTTAGGACATTTAGCCTCTAGCGGTATATTTCTGAGTTACAATGCTAATTTTTTTAACCAAAATGATCAGCATTTTATGATTTATATGTCTAAATGGATAACTCTAAAATACATGTTTTTGTGTTTATGACGTTACTGTTGCAAACAAGCGATATTCGATCATATAACAAAATAATTGGATTGGTTATATTAATACTAATTATTTTCTTTTCTATAAAATCGAATATGTGAAACTGTCCGATAACTTGGAACCTTATTTCTAATGTTATGTTGAATGAATATTTGTTTTGTAGTTTATCTTTAGAGTCTGTAACATTATTTCATGAGTTTGATAGCACATAGTCATGAAATAGTTGAATTAGTTAGTATTAGTATATAATATATATAAGGCTGAGGTAATATCAAAGAATACTATTTGTTTCCTTTCTGTATATATTTAACTGTAGGCTGTGTACAATAGAGTTGCTTAGTTCTACTTCATTAGTTAGTATTGTTTGGCAATGTTCTGCTAGTAATTAATTAATTAGTTACATTAATTAGTGCTATAGAACATGAATACCTCCTTCTTTTGTCTACCTGTGGATGCCTTTCTCCGGATGGATGCCGTGACGTCATGACTTCCATTAGATCATAGTGGTGATACTCTCTCACGACTCTGATGTCACTGTCTGGTATAACTACCTCACCCACTAGTGATATACTAGTAACTAGACTGTAAGGCCCAGTACTAGTAACTAGACTGTAAGGCCAAGTCTATACTAGCAGATAAAACGCCGCGTCTTCACCGCCCAGTTTACCCCTCTTCAATTAGTCACGGTTAAATGCATGGAAGGCGGTAGAAACGCCAGCATAGTTTGCAAATTCGTCTTCCATTCCTCTACCCGTGATTAATTGAATAGGCGTAAACTGAGCTGTGAAGAGCGGCGTTTTACATGGAATAGTTCTGAGTGTACACTGTACAGTCTGTTCCAGCAGCCTCAGTGCTCATATCTGCTGGACTATCATTGGTAGTAACTAGTACCATTTCAAAGATAAATTACAAAGTTTCTTTGTTTTGCTAATGCTTTGCTTGATAAATTAGAGATAAGTAGCAAAGACTACTGTAAATAGGGTAAGTTACGAATTATCGGTCGGTTCCACATTTTCAGTCACATTAGAAAAACGATATAATAATTAAGATAACTAGTTTTTAGCTATATTTTATACAGTTTTTAGCTATATAGTTTTTTCTTATATTACTGAAGATGTGGAACCGATCGCTAATTCGTAACTTATATTTTATAGTTATATTTATATATTAGATAAGTGGCAGAGTAAACTGAACACTACCTTCTCCTTTTACTTGAGTCATTAAATTATAAGTCAATTATCTACCACTTCACACTGTTAGTTTGTGTCATACTTACCGTACAGTTAATGTTAACAGTGACGTATGGCTTAGCATTACCTCACTGTATATTATATAATAACATCAAATGACTTAAATAGCAAGGCAAAAAACTCAGTTTTTAAATTCCTAACAGTTTCATTACTCGTTTCCTTATCGCCGTTTTTACTGTTCTTATATTTCAACAGAACTATTAATTTCATTTCATGTATTTCCTATAGGGTGAGTTCCACAGTTTCTATTTCGGAAAAAATATAATCATTATACACTAATTACGGTTAGAAGATAATATTTTTTCTTTATATGATCGAAGATGTGGAACCGGCCGATAACTCCAAACTTATCCTATGTCAATATCTGTTCTTTTTTTCAATTCGTGTATCATTGTCAGATTTTACTTTGTATTATTTTATATACGAAATTATTCATTATAGAGAAATTAATGGTTTTTCGATCGTATCCTTCAAAAGCCTTCTTAAAAAAATTAAATCTGAAACCACAATTCCATATCTTTTTATCGTATTTATATTTTCTCCTTTCATTTTATCCTTCTTCCTTCATTAACTCCTTTTTCTCCAGTCTCATCTCTTTCCCCTTCACTAGCTTTCCTTTTCCCCATACAGTGTATCCCTCAGTGTAGCTTCCAGTAAGGACACCACACCCCTCTACATTCCTATCGACCCTACCTGTATCGATCTACAGTCCTGTATGTACACACATAATACACACCCTGTGTGTGTTAGAGTCCTGTGTATACACACTATTTCTCTCTAGATTATTTTGCAATCTAGATTACTTTTCTGTGTAAACTGGTAGTCATGCTGTTCCTTATTTTAGTGTCGCTAATTATCTTGCTAAACAATGGTTAAAAATGTAACTTTCATACTGAATGATAAATTAATTATATAATACTCCTAAATATCTTGTATATGGTTATTTTATAGTCAGTTTGAGCAACCTTGTTGGGAGGGCTGCGCAGTCGGTACACAAAAAGGTTCGACCAACAAGCAGTTTCACAGTATTTTTATAAGCACTATTGAGTGTTTAGACTTTAAATATTGATTTAATTTATATCTATGAGCAGTTACTACTTCTTATGAGATATTTAACATGATGAACAACAAATGAAATGGATCTAAATTTTTGTGACTTATATCTATAGCTTCGAGTCGGAGTCTGTACAAATTTTCAACTCCACCAACAAAGGCTTCGACTCCGACTCCACAGCCCTGCTTGCAGGCCAAAAATATAGTGTTCATTATGAATTGATATTTCTTGGGAATATGTTAGGATATCTTATTAATTATCGGACAGTTCCACATTTTCGGTCTTATGTGAAAAAATACATGACATTTCTACTCGTTTTTCTTATATGACTGAAATTATATTTTTTCATATGACCGTAACATCAATTCATTTGAGTCTATTGCAAGCAATGTGTCACTTTCCTGTGTGTCCTGTTTATCTCTTTTTTTCACACAGAGTGCTGAGTGTGATGTCACACCCCTTCAAGTAGCATGTGTCCATTCTTTGTATGTCTATTTATATAAATGTCTATTTGTTTGTTCTCTCGAGACGAGTTGTGCGTATGTGGAGACACAGAGATGAGAATATCTGACGAGTTATAGTGGGCATGCATTGCCCCTTTTTCCTATGTATTTCAACTAAGACGAGTCCAGATCTATACCTAGTGAGTGTGATTGTTGTTACGGATCATTTTACCTTAGAATTTTATTCAACTTTCAAATGGAAGAACATAGCTATTTCTTTATACTGTCTGGGCAGATTAGAGAAAGTTGAATGCTTTTCTTAAAAACTGACTTTAATTGATTTAGATCAGTGGTTCTTAAGTGTGGTGCCCGGCACCACTTTGTGGCCTGGATTGTGTACAGGGGTGCATGGGATTGATGTTTTATGTGTTACTTATAACTTTAAAAGCTATATGGTTGCTGTTAATATCATGCAGAATATACATGAAGTATATTTGAACTGTTCTAACATCATAGTAACCAAATACGTATATTATAAAAGTAGCTTTTCAATGTATTTCAACACAATGTTCAGGGGGTGCCTGAGAACAGCAAGGGGTGTGCGAGAAAAATACTTTAAGAACCACTGATTTAGATGTTAGAATATTATAATAGTAATATATACCCATGTCTCGGCTTTCCCTGGGGGTGTGTACCCCTGTTGTTACACTTCTTAGTAATTTGACTTGGTATTTCCCTTATTACTATCACGAATGCTATATTTAAGACAGAAGTCCGTTGATAGTATGTTTAATAAATTAAATTTAATAATTAGTAATATAATCAACAAGCACTTTCGTTTTTGTTAATTAAATTAGCGATAGTAGTGAAACTGTCCCCCGTGAAGACAAACTAAAGGGCCGTACACACGTAGGATTTTTTAATTCTATCCACCAGACTTTTTGATAAGCTCCTCCAACTTTCTCCACGAGAATATAAGAAAAAACGATAAAATAATTAATGTAATAATTAAATAATTATAACTGCAGGTATCATGGACACCAACTAAAATAAATAATTATTTTACCTTTTTTCTTATGTTCTCGTGGAAAAAGTAGGAGGAGCTTAGCAAAAAGTCTGGTGGAAAGACTTAAAAAAACCTACGTGTGTACGGCCCTTTAGTGTACCTATTGTCACTATCGAAACCACTCGTATATAAATATGCATTTCTTTCTTTTCTCTCTCGCCCATTGACATTGGTAACTGCTTTCAGATGTAGTTTATCAGTATGTTATTATGAGTTCTATACTAAGTTCACTGTCAGGACTCAGTGTCCGAGAGACATCTGGTGGTGAGAACCTGCAAGACTTGGACCTCTTCTACCTCAAACAGTTAGCACACGGACTCAAGGTAAACATTACAAAGATTGCGTGTCATTAGGGAAAGGACTCTTATCGGACTGATACATATTTCTGATCGTGTGCGAAAAAAATAGTATTAAACTTAGTCTAATTTTTTAATGTTGCAAATCCTTATATTTTTCCATTAAAACAAGAATTATTTCAATTGGTATCCATGATACCTGCCGGTTTCATGGATTAATTATATATTTAATAGTTGTATATACTTTTTATTATATGATCGAAAAATGTGAGCCGTCCGATAACACGGAACCTACCATATATAAGTTAAATTATATTTCTTATCTCTATATTCCTGCACTGAATTTATCTTGACTACCTAATTTCATTATTAGAAAATTTGTTAATCACTAAGATTTACCGCTCGTAATTTCAATATCATTGGGTTAATATTGAACAGTACGAGTATCTCTCAATTCTTATGAAACAAAACAACTACTAAACATCGCAAAATCTATTCCAAATACTATATCGCAAAATACATCGAAGTTAATATCGTAAGACGGCCAAATAGTTGGTCATTAAATAACTAATCAGAGAAATGGTTACTAATTAATTAAACTGGAAGATCTTTTCGTCTGTCCATGTGAAGACTTGTTCATCGACACTGGAAATTTCTTGAATCATTTTTTTCCTCTATCAAGTCAATCCTTCTTTGTAGCTGCCGAAATCAATTGTGGGTGATCTACATTGTGTGTGAGATATTGAAATCTGTTGCAAGTCCTCTCATCCCTCGCCGTTCATTTCGTTAAACACTCTTCTGGACAAGTTCATCCTTTTTGTACGAACTGGACTCTGAAATTTGACACCATGCTTTTTATTAGTTTTACCTGTCATATTGTAAGTTTCTATGGTATTATAAACAGTTTAGGAAGACACGTCCAACTGTTTAGCAACATCTTTGTTTCTCATTTCAGTCTGCATGAGCGATAAAATTTGTTTGGTACTTCTTGTTCTTTGACGACACTATTGCTGTCTAGTAAGGTATATAAATGAAATGGTAAACAAAGAAGAAAGACTAGAAAAAGCGTTTTTCAATTTATAATGGTTTTCAAGCTATAAACGAGTTGTTTGGACTCTGGAGTTAATAATGTAGTCGGCAATTCTAAGTGACTTACCCTGTACTAGCATTTATCTTACTCTCTACAAAACTCACTGGAGTCATTCTCACTCACTCTCGTCTGTTTCAGGAGTATGACTTGGAGCAGAAGATCTCTCTGGAGATCAAGATGAGGGAGGGCAGCACCAAGCTGCTGCAGGCGTGTGGTGCCCAGTCCTCCAAGTCTACCCTCCCCCACGCCTTGGAGGCTGCTAAGAACCTCCTAACCTCCAACCACCGCATGGCGGCCTACATGGGGGAGTTGCAAACCAGGAGGAAACACTCCGTCAAGCAGGAGATTAAAAGGTAAGCATTGCCGTAACTCTGTGTAGCTTTACTTCAGTCATGAGCACTGTCACCAAATGATGGTGGGTGACTTATTTCAAAGAGTCACTTTTCTCTCTGGCTGTTTCTTCCAAGTCCTTTGTATTCATCTTCATTTTGACTACAATATTATTTCTGAAACAAACTTCAAATTCCTTAGCTATTTTATGTCTTTTTTTTTCTTCTAACTCACTTCTTGCTTCTCTTTGCAATAGTTTTAACAAGGTGATGTTTTTTCAGAAGTGTGGGTGCTAGCAAGGCTCGCGTCTGTCTGTCCGATCTACGCATGCCTCTCATTTGGAAAGATTCTGACCATTTCAAGAACAAGGGAGACTTTAGAAGGTGAGAACGGAGAGGGGGGGGGGGCTTAAACTAACAAATAGGGGTAGTATCGCACTGATCCACATTTTCGGTCATATAAGGAAAATGTATACAGTAATTTAAATGTCTTAACAATGAAATTAACAAGTAAAAATTTTTAATTAGATTATTTTCTAATGATCGTAAATGTGGAACTGTCCGATAACTCAGAACTTACCCTACTAGATGAGAGTAAGAGGAATTGACTCAGCAGTTAAATTAATTGTTAAATACTATATGAAGTGCTTACAGTACTCGGGAAGTGGGTAACTACACATTTTATCAACCAATCCGACATACTTCAATTCTTTTTAATACCTAAGCTGACACTCACGTTCCGAGTACTGTGTAGCTATGTTATGAACTGGCCGAATGGGTGGACGTTACTTCATAACATTCGTGATAAGTTCCATGTTTGAACAATTATGAGAATTGTTATTTCATTTGACTGCTGTTTCTTCTGAGTAATTTTGAATAATGTTCCACACCCGTAGGTTTGCTGTCTTTGCGCTGCTGAAGATAGGCACAGAGATCTACGACACTGCAATGGTTAACCCCGTGGACAGGTCTATGACAGATATATGCTTTGATGACGTCATCACATTGTGAGTCACTAGTAATGGGCAGAGGAAGTAAAAAATAAGCCACTGGTAACGTCGTCCAGTCTGCTTTTTAGGCAACAAAGTAGCTACCTATCACTAGTTTTCCTATGCATCACTATTTTAAAGTATTTTTAATGTTCTAGTGCTGTACATATCTCTTAATTAGCATCTACTTACTCTTTTCTTTTGAAGATAGCGCATATCCAGTGTGTATCTCCCCTAACAACCCCCTCCCTCCCCCAGTAACGACATTCCCCCCGCCTTCGAGTGCGAGATGGAGCTGTACGGGTGTGTCCTCCACAATGACCTCTCCATGGCCTCCACACCCCGCAAACTGAGGAAAAGCCTCCACTCCTCCATAAGCAGGACGGTGGGGAGGAAGCTGGCTGCCTCCCTCAAGGAGGACATTCAGAACCCCCCCTCCATGGGCCCCAGGTTTGAACTAATGGGCTCTGCCAGACTGACGATAGAGGATGTCAGTACCGAGATAGCGACCTACGACCTCAAGATACACTGCCTTGGTGAGTAGAGAGTTAAGTTAGTGAGTTGTGGGGAGAGAGAGAAGAGAGTTGGTGTTAGTGGTGAGTTAGTTCTCTTCCTAACTGTTATTTTCTGTTTCAGAGCCCCGTTTCAATCAGTTGCCTCTGTTCGGTCACTTCTGTTGCCGTTTGGCTGCTGCTCCCCATGCTAACAACAAAGAGAGGTTGGCAGCCCTGCTAACTGTACAGGTAAAAACATTCGTGTCACTTGTATGGCAGTTTGGCTCTTAACTACTTGGCCATGAGTGGACCTACTTATACTCCATTTCATTTAAGAACTAGATGATGGGCACTCGGTAGAGCGCATACCTTTGCCACCGATTATAAATAACCTTGAACATCTAATAATCCTCGAGTTATAAATGACCTTGACCTTAACCTTTGACCCGTTCGCTCCCAAAATTTAACAAACTGGTTCCTGGATAATAACCGACGCCCCACCAAATTTCGGGCAATTTTGTTGAATACTTTTTGAGTTATGCAAATAACAAGAAGATAAATAAATAAATGCTGCATAAACCAATACCTTCCGCATTCTGCGAAGGTAGAGAAAGGCGTGTTCAATGTGGTATACATCTCTACCAATAGTTAAGCATGTTAATACTCCCATTTCAAATGTTGTTCTTATCCTAGCTAATGTGCTGTGCCTATCTTTGATTGAATGTGATTCCTTTTCAGACCTCCGATGTGTCGCAGTTCAACCCCCACTCCACCTCCACCCTTCGTCACATGCCATCAGAATCTCCTCCCCCCGGGGTGTCTCACTTCGTGCGGGTAGTGGGGTGGCTACTGGAGGTGTGGGAGACTGAAGAGGAAGCAAAGACTTCTGAACACCATCCACAAACTGCATTGTCTATAGATAGGGTAGGTACCATCCACAAACTGCATTGTCTATAGATAGGGTAGGTACCATCCAAAAACTGCATTGTCTATAGATAGGGTAGGTACCATCCACAAACTGCATTGTCCATAGATAGGGTAGGTACCATCCACAAACTGCATTGTCTATAGATAGGGTAGGTACCATCCACAAACTGCATTGTCTATAGATAGGGTAGGTACCATCCACAAACTGCATTGTCTATAGATAGGGTAGGTACCATCCAAAAACTGCATTGTCTATAGATAGGGTAGGTACCATCCACAAACTGCATTGTCTATAGATAGGGTAGGTACCATCCACAAACTGCATTGTCTATAGATAGGGTAGGTACCATCCACAAACTGCATTGTCCATAGATAGGGTAGGTACCATCCACAAACTGCATTGTCTATAGATAGGGTAGGTACCATCCACAAACTGCATTGTCTATAGATAGGGTAGGTACCATCCACAAACTGCATTGTCTATAGATAGGGTAGGTACCATCCACAAACTGCATTGTCTATAGATAGGGTAGGTACCATCCACAAACTGCATTGTCTATAGATAGGGTAGGTACCATCCACAAACTGCATTGTCTATAGATAGGGTAGGTACCATCCACAAACTGCATTGTCTATAGATAGGGTAGGTACCATCCACAAACTGCATTGTCTATAGATAGGGTAGGTACCATCCACAAACTGCATTGTCTATAGATAGGGTAGGTACCATCCACAAACTGCATTGTCTATAGATAGGGTAGGTACCATCCACAAACTGCATTGTCTATAGATAGGGTAGGTACCATCCACAAACTGCATTGTCCATAGATAGGGTAGGTACCATCCACAAACTGCATTGTCTATAGATAGGGTAGGTACCATCCACAAACTGCATTGTCTATAGATAGGGTAGGTACCATCCACAAACTGCATTGTCTATAGATAGGGTAGGTACCATCCACAAACTGCATTGTCTATAGATAGGGTAGGTACCATCCACAAACTGCATTGTCCATAGATAGGGTAGGTACCATCCACAAACTGCATTGTCCATAGATAGGGTAGGTACCATCCACAAACTGCATTGTCCATAGATAGGGTAGGTACCATTCACAAACTGCATTGTCTATAGATAGGGTAGGTACCATCCACAAACTGCATTGTCTATAGATAGGGTAGGTACCATCCACAAACTGCATTGTCTATAGATAGGGTAGGTACCATCCACAAACTGCATTGTCCATAGATAGGGTAGGTACCATCCACAAACTGCATTGTCTATAGATAGGGTAGGTACCATCCACAAACTGCATTGTCTATAGATAGGGTAGGTACCATCCACAAACTGCATTGTCTATAGATAGGGTAGGTACCATCCACAAACTGCATTGTCCATAGATAGGGTAGGTACCATCCACAAACTGCATTGTCTATAGATAGGGTAGGTACCATCCACAAACTGCATTGTCTATAGATAGGGTAGGTACCATCCACAAACTGCATTGTCTATAGATAGGGTAGGTACCATCCACAAACTGCATTGTCTATAGATAGGGTAGGTACCATCCACAAACTGCATTGTCTATAGATAGGGTAGGTACCATCCACAAACTGCATTGTCTATAGATAGGGTAGGTACCATCCACAAACTGCATTGTCCATAGATAGGGTAGGTACCATCCCAAGACTGCCTTCACATATGATCGAAAATGTGGAACCGTTCGATAACTTGGAACTTACCCTAATGGTGGCTAGATATGAAACTCTGAATTCTTTGTCAAACTGTACATTTTGTTCTGACAGACATTGTTTTTTTCAGTACTGTGATGTGAATCGTGAAAGTGAGGTGTGTCTCCACCTAGTGAACAGAGGAGGCATAGAGAGGGGGGAGATGAGACTCACTTTTAGTGAGGAGGAGACAGCTACAGCATGGTGAGTCACTACTCTACACTTTAGTGCACTCTATTTATCTTTATCATTGTCATGTTATTTGAGACATTTTCTCACCTGCCCACCATACTAATCTTTACAAACTAGCTATTGTAATTGACGAAAGTTGTACAAAATAGTCAAAACCAGCAATGGGTATATTCAGTTACTAGGAGAAAGTACCAGTCAAACATTTCCTTATTTAACCTTCTTTTCTCTTTTAATACTTTGTCCTGGAGAGAAAATGACAATAGCGTTTGTACTCTGTAAGCAACGAACCAAGCCTTAATTAGAGACCATGCAGCTAGCTTGCAATATCACCTTAAATGAAAATAAATTAATTATATGTCCATAACATTATTGAACCTAGCTACAGAGAACTACAGAGTTTCCCAACCTGGATATCATTGAGGACAAATGTTTTGTTGGTTCCTGAGGCTTTGATCTAACAAATAAATAATAAAACTCCTCCAGCCGTTTTGGGGAGTTTGTTCATAGACTAAGTTAGCCATGACCAGTTCAACGCTAGTCACTGATTGATCCAAAACCAATAATGAAGTTGGATACGGTGTCGCACCGGTAATAGTAATCATGGACAAAAACTGTAGGTACTTTTTGTAATGTTCTCAGACTCGCAGAGTGCCATTATGTCTGCAGGAATTCAAAAGTAGCCACCCTATCACATGCGTGATCCTAGTGGCTGATTTTTAGCCTTGTTGGAGATACTAAACCAAACAAGTTCCATACATGCATTCATCAAACTCTTCCTATTTGGAAGGGTTCTACTTCGATCTATCCCATGTTGAGAACCGGACTTTGCCTATATTATTATTAGAGCCCGGACAAATGCCATAAAGTCCCAAAATGACATGAAAGCCATAAAGTCAATAAATGCCATACAGTCCTAAAATGCTATAAAGTCCTTGAAATGCCATAAAATCCTAAAATATCATAAATTCCTTAAATGATGAAAAGTCTTATTTTGGGCTTTTTATACTATTTGACAATTAGGTAAGTCGGTAAAGTTGATGGGATATATTGGCAAATTTATTGAACGTTTTAATTCAATCACAATTTGTCTGAATTATTATATAAATAAACTACAATTCCATCACTTCAAGAATTAGCATAGTCACCACTGTATCTAGTTTTCTGTAACTCTTCTCATCAATTTTTTAGCATAGACTCTGCCATTAATAAAAAAATAAAATTGCGAATAATCAATATAATATACTATTCAAAGAGATATGTAGAACATAGTAATATTTGTAATATTTACAATAAAAAACTGTTACGTGACATAAATTGTGTTTTGTCTTATAAGTGATTTTTCCTGTACAACAGTTACAGAATATCTTAATTGGTCTAATTTCTAATATATGGTTTGTCTACTACGAGGGCTTGCTGTAAATACAAATTTCTAATTTAATATTGGAATTAGTTACATTTCATTAATTTCAATTCACCTAACCTTTTTTTATAATACTTTCAGGTTAAATTTGAATAAATATACTATAGACTAGATTCATTGAATTTTTAAGGAATGAATTGTTTATTTGTTTTCACCATTTTTTTTATTTAAACCGACTGAAAACTGTTCATTTTATATTCCAAAATGCTAATTTATTCGTTGTAAATACCTATTTATTAATCCTAAAAGTGTATGTATAAGTCCTAAAATACATTTTTAGGTCCTAAAATTACTTTATAGGTCCTAAACTGCCTTTTTTTTAAGTCCCAAACTTCCTTTTTTGAAGTCCTTAATGCCTTTTTTAAGGTCCTAAAATGCCTTTTTTATAGGTCCTAAAAGTCCGGGCTCTAATTATTATGATAGCTCTGCATTTCTATTGAGTTCAGAGCCACGTGGGAGTGGATGGTAATGATGAGGGATTGCTTGTCATAAAGTGGATTGTGGTGATAATAGTAAATAAATAGAAAGTATACTAAGTACAATATTGGAACATCTGATAGTACTACACGGACATATAATTTTCAACTTAATAGCCTTCAAAATCTCCAGTAGAGTGATGGTGACTGAAGGATCTAAGACACATTAGCATTTATCTGATTAAATAAGAATTTTTATTGAAAATGTCATTTGTCAAATTGTGCTTAAAATAACATTTTACTATATGCAATCAGGTTTATATGTTAGATAATGGTCATACAAGTGCTTCATTGTGAATACAATACTAGTTTACTAGGTACCACCTTACATTTTACAAGTTATAAGTGCCAGTCTGGTATTAAATATATAAAAGTTATCAAGGTACTTGAAGCTAACGAAACATATTTTTTATTGACATATTCTATCTATTTATTAGTATACTTTTCTATCTATTTACTATGGTGGTGATGGAGTAACCCTCCCTAAAAAACTTCTTCCATCAGACGTGTCCTTGCCCTCATAGTTTCATTTTCTTTTCTCAGGTTTTCACAACTGACGCAGGTGATAGAGGACCACAAATGTTGGGGTGCTGCCGCTCTTGAAGAGATGGAGATCCTTACCCCTTCACACAACAGAGTGCCCTTCATGCCCTTAGATAACAGCAGGAAGGGGCGCTTCACATCTCTCTACGAAGAGACTCCTCTTAACGGTACTTCTTCTGCCAAACAAAAAACTTAACGTCTTAATAGTAATATATTTTCTGCCATATAAACTATAATCTTTTGAAAGCAGTTCTTTCATTTGTTACTATTTACTTTAGTTACACATTAACCAGTGTTGAGCAGTAATGTTCTGAATTGCTAATATTGATTAATTTTTCCCCCAGATTGCTCAGACGGTTCCTCCAAGTCCTCATCAGACGACCTCTACTCCAGCTGCAGTGGCTCAGTACTCAGTGGCTCCTCCACCCTCTCCTCCAACTCTTCCACCTCCTCCTCTTTTTGCCCTCCATCTCTCCCCTCAATGTTCATCCCCTCCACCCCCCTCCCTTCATCCCGCTCCCGTGCCATGACTCTCTCCCGAGCCTCCTTCAGACGGTGGGGCTCAGCCCGCTACAACATACCCTTTTTCAGGAATATTTAGACTGTGACGTCACACTCGTGCCACTGTGACGTCGCACTCAAGCCGCAGCTAATGAGCAGAATGTGCCGTCGCGTTTGCCCTCACCAAAGTTATTTTTCGCGTCACGTGCCATTACTTGTGTGACGTGTTACTTTCTTTTTTCCTTTTGGTGGCTGTGTAAATTTTGAGTAATGTAAGTCTTCTTGTCCTGTCTCTGTATTACAGATATTCTACTCAGATCAACTAACGTACCTTATTTAATATTAATGTAATATTAGTAACTAGTGGCTAACGTAACTTATAGCTATAAAGGAATATTGTATCTTATCAAAGTATCACTCTTCATTGTGGGGCATTTCATCTCTTTTAGGAGCTACCTTTTCTATGTAGAATATTTTAAAGAACCACTCTAGTAGCGTTTAAATTTCTAATGGAGTTTCATTTCCCAGATATTTGTAATTAAGTCATTTTCCACCGTTTCGAAATCTGATATTAATTTATTTTATCCTTAAACTAATAGATTTAATAGTAATTATTCCATTGCAGCTATAGTATTAAATAACTTTCTTGTAATTTAGTTTCATTTTTTCGTTCTTATAAGGTTTAGGGTTGGTTCCGAGTTATCAGACGGTTTCACATTTTCGATAATGTATGGAATAAGTACAAGATGATTATTAAAATAGAAGTTAAACAATAATTATTGCACATTTTCTCGTATAAACTAAATTGTGGAACCGTTCGATAACTCTGATCTTTCCCCAAGTTTTGTATCATTTGTACATTCTTGTAAATAATTCTTTTGTTTATAGTACATTGTACGTCAATATAAAGGAGTGGAAGAAATCAGATCTGATGCAAACACAAACTGTGTCTGAATATTTTTCTATGAACTTATTTTCTAATAAATTTATATTCCATTAATTCATTCATTCTTTTATCTTCATTGCCTTTAGTTGCGGTCCTTGGTGCCTTTAGTTACGGTCCTTGGTGCCTTTAGTTACGGTCCTTGGTGCCTTTAGTTACGGTTCTTGGTGCCTTTAGTTACGGTCCTTGGTGCCTTTAGTTACGGTCCTTGGTGCCTTTAGTTACGGTCCTTGGTGCCTTTAGTTACGGTCCTTGGTGCCTTTAGTTACGGTCCTTGGTGCCTTTAGTTACGGTCCTTGGTGCCTTTAGTTACGGTCCTTGGTGCCTTAAGTTACGGTCGGTAAGTTATTTATCAATATTTATCAATAGCTACAGGTAAAGCTATTACAAAGGGCATAATAGGTAGCTACCTGATCTAGTGGCTGCTGTGCGGACAGAGAATTACTTCAGTTGGGATTTAAACTCTTTAAGTTTTCTTTAACAGAATTTCATACAAACTCTAATGAAGATAAACAATATCAGATTATTATTAAATGAAAATCTTATATTTATATAATTACTTATACAGTGCGAACCAAAAGAGTTTGCAGCAATTTTTTTTCGAAATCTGGAACAATTTATCAGAGTAAACTAAAATTTGTTTTTCTTAAATAGGTGATACAGTGAAACTCCTGAGTTATGAAGTAATGGTTTCTTCATAACTCAGAGCCACTTCATAATTCGTGTGCAGTGATAGTTTTCTGTGATTAAAATCATATAGAATTTTTTTCATTGAGGGGTAACTATGGTATAATTCTTATATGGATGTGCACTAATATTTTATACAAAATTGATGTAATTATAAACAAATATTAGGTAACTGTAGTGAGAAATAAATATAGCAACTCATTATTGTACAAAATTAATATATTTCAAGGTAGTAGTCATTTATGCCTAAATTTAAATCATTAACAAAAATACACATCATTTAAACCTCAAACAATGCAGAAAACACTGTTTATACTCAATATATCCGATTTATTGATAACCTAATCTGTATAGTAAATCTTTGACTTCCTGATTTACATTTTCATATATAATACTCCATTATAGGATAATACACAATTATAGGTGGTATCCTATATTTTAGTATCATCCTATAATAGTTATTGGGTATCATCCTATAATAGGCTATTACCCTATAACTGGGTATTATCCTATAAGAGTATCATTCTATAATAGAGTATCATTCTATAGAGTATTA
The DNA here is from genome assembly GCA_947561585.1 of Caprella mutica. NCBI lineage: Eukaryota > Metazoa > Arthropoda > Malacostraca > Amphipoda > Caprellidae > Caprella > Caprella mutica. The sequence goes on from CANNZV010002986.1 coordinate 68,353, forward strand.
TCTTATAATACTCTATCTTATTCTAGTGGAGAAGATTGCAATATGATTTTCACTTGTGCCAATTCATTATTCACTTCTGCCAACTTGACTTGGAAAAGGTGTAGTTATACCTCAAGAACTATAGTTCTCTATGATTTAAACAAAGAAAACTACTTCATAACCGAGGTGCATTTCATAACTCAGGTCCTTTATTACTCGGGTGTTTCATAAAAATAAACTTCATAACTCAGGAGTTTTACTGTATAATCAATTTTTGACTACTGAAAAGTGTATCCTAGAGTACGACTTTAACATTAAAATTTACGATGCCAAGTGGGTCAAAAGTGTTTGCAGCGGTAAAAAGTGCTGCGAAAATAGTGAAAGGAAAGATGCTAACACAAAGTGAAAAAGTATCAGATTAATAAAGGCCCCCACACACTACACGATCCTCGAGCCGAGCCTTAGCAAACAAGCCGAGCCCCGAGCCAGATCGTGTAGTGTGTGGGGGCCTCGAGCCGCGCAATCAGGCTCGTGGCTCGGCTCGTGTTGATCTGTCACTTCCAGATATTTGGCTCGGCTCGGGTAGTGTGTGGGGGTAAAATAGCACGAGCCGAGCCTGCGGTCAGCTAAAGTGCCGTTCAGACGCTCCGACAAATCACAGAGGTTGGAAATACTTTTGCTCGGGCGAACACGGACAACACGAATTATGTAAAAAAAACTTATGTATATAAATTTTTTTTAAGTGAATAAATTTCATATACAGGGTGGTGCGTAAGTTTGGAAGCAAATGAAAGTGCATATTATAATCCAACGAAAAACATATTTAATAATTTACCGTTATGTATTATTACATAAGGGTTTTAAGAATTCAAAAATCATAAATTTATTCAAAATGTCCCCCCTTGTTTTTAACAACAGCCTCAAATCTCCTCCGAACTCCTCCTACTGCGGCACGCAACTGTTCTTGTGAAATTTCCTTCCAAGATCTCTGGAGCGAACGCTTTAAATCATCCACACTGCGATGGAATTTACCACAGGCCTTTGATTCAAGAATGGACCATACTGAAAATTCCATAGGATTAACATCTGGGGAGCAGGGAGGCCACATTTCTTTGGACCAAATCCGTGGAAGATGGTCATGGCACCAGTTTTGAGTGACATTTGCAGTATGTGAAGTCGCGCCGTCTTGCTGAAATGTCCATAGAGTGTCATTACCGAAGTGATCCTTAGCTGACTCCAACATTGGCGTCAAAATATTCTCAATATAACATTTAGCATTGATTTTGGCGCCTTGTTCCACAACAATTAAAGGAGAACTCCAAGTTTCTGAAACGGCGGCCCAGACCATTACTGAAGCAGGTTTCATGGTTCTGTGGACAGTTTTTTGGTTGTATGGGATGTCTTTTGCACTTTTACCAATTATTCCGTCATTCCTCCGGTTGTGAGCCATTTCCACTGTGAAAATTTTTTCGTCAGACCAAACAATTTCACCAGCCGTGCCAGACTTCAATTCTCTCAGAAGTGCTTTGCTTCTCTCCAATCTCTTTTTCTTTACAGCTTCTGACAGAGTCTGTCTCTTTTGGAGGGTGAAAGAGGACATCTTTAGGTCTTCTTTGACAACTCTTCTCATTGTTCTGGGACTCACATTAGCTGTTTTGGCTAACAATCGTATTGACCTTTTCGGGTTCCTCCTGATCTTCTCTCGGGCACATTTTATCAGTTGTTTGGTGCGTTGTGAGCGTGGTCTACCACTTCTTGGACGACCAGTCAAGTCTCCTCTCTCATTAAAACGCTTCACACACTTCCAAACAGTCGATTTCGCTATTAAGAGAGTCTTTGAAATGACGGAATCTGACTTCCCGGCACGGTGTAGAGCAATAATGGCTTCTCTTTTGTCTGATATTTTTGAATTGACTAAATTTTTGTAAAAAATAACACTGCCACTTCATAGTGTAGTGTCTCTACTATAGTTCAAACCCTATCACCTACTTAGGAACTTATTTTTAAGAATTATATTAATGTTTGAAAAATTGCTTCCAAACTTACGCCCCACCCTGTAGATAAATAAATAAATTTAATGTAAATAAATTTACATGTAAATAAATTCACATGTAAATAAATTTCCAAAACTTTCAAACTAATGCTCGGCTCGTGTAATGTGTGGACAGGCAGGAAGCCCGAGCCGAGCCAAGTAGACTCGCGCGAGCCAGAGGCCCTGCTGCGGCTTGGCTCGTGGATCGTGTAGTGTGTGGGTGCCTTAATATTAACCACTTTTTGGCCTCTTTATTCGTAATAAGCCGTTTTGCAAATACTTTTAGGCCGTTTTATTGAGTCAATTTCATTTAGCAATGTTATTTTGGAAGCCTATTTATTCGAGTTTTTCACAGAGGAACAATAATTTACTCTAAATATCACGACTCCATAAGAAAATCAGAAAGAAATTAATATTTTTGGCAAAAAATACCGATTTTAGTAAATTTCAAAAACTTTTGACCCGCACTGTGTAAATGTACGAAAGAACAAGGTAGGTATAACTTTCGCTTAAAGTACTAAAGAATATGATAGAAAGGGCAATACTTTTTAACTCCACTTATATACATGTACATTGTACATGCAATCTAATACAGGCAGGCCACGCTTTTATAAAAGCTGTAATAATTACGACGCTCGATGTTACTACAGTTCGGTTCTAGGTAAATTCCCCCGTGGATAATTCCACCACGGAAAGTTCCATCACGGAAGATTCCACTGCATAATATTGCATAATTTACAGAAGGTATAACATTTAATATTAACTGATTTAAAGACAAATGTTTTTTTTTGTGGTAACCGAACAACATTTCATTAGTTAGAAATTTAAGAAACTATAAGAATATGTTATGTTATGTCTTCCTAAGAGATAAGCTAAGGCGAACATACAAAATAATAGACAAATCAAACAATCTTTTAAATATGAATCAATTAAATTTATAATAAAATTTAAATCGTGTAAATTCAACAATAAAGTTCCACTGTCCCAGTGACCAAAAATTTAGATTCCGTTTGATTCTCCTTTAAACATATATATGTTGAAAAGGAAATTATGGATAATATTTTTTTTGTAACATAAATTTTATTATATATATGTATATATTATCTATCACTCTAGTTTTCAAATGAACCAAAATATATTTAAATTTTAATCAGTCATGATAAAAGGTGGAATTAAAACATCAATTTGACACGTACTGAAAAAAAAAATGTTTAATTAGTATCGATATATTTTAATATAAAAAGATAAATTACAAAGCTGAAACTTTCTGTAACTGTTTAATAATCTCTATTGAAACTATTACAAAATGAAGTTTAAATATGATGCGTTTTAACTAAATTTTGAAAATAAAGTTAAGCTACTAAGCAGGTAAATTGCGGTACATTATCTAGCTTCGATCTGAAACCACAGATATACGAATAAAAATCATAAATTCAAGACTCACCTGGGATATACTGTATAAATCATACCACGTACAGAGTTTCTTTTGATATGCAACATCTTAATAAAAATGCGGTTCAGCAAGTCTCTGATTTGAATTGACTCTAAAGAAATAGACACTAAAAACATGCTTGCCATATTGCTGCTTAATATTAACCTTTTCAATAATGAAACATAACAAAAAAAAAATTTGTATCAAATATTAAAATCTGAATTTTAGTGTTTCTTTTGATAGATTCAAAAAGCTAAATTTATCAGTGTTGCCACAGGATGGTGATCCACTACCAGCGTCATAATCTGTCACTATTAACCATTTAAATATTTAATGCCCATATGATGGGCATGAAATCAATGCTCATATTAATTGTTTTATATATAAAAGGAAGATTTATTCATTTTTAATTATCAATTACCTAGACTTAGAAATACATTTTAAAATAAACTGTTTATTTATAATGTTTATTTGTATATATTTTTTCAAAATGGTGGAATCTTCCGCGGTGGAATCTTCCTAGTGGAATTTTCCGCGGGGGAACTTTCCGCGGTGGAATTTACCGGCCACGCTACAGTTCATAGCCATAGAAATCGGAGTGGATTTTTGAGGTTATTATTTCACGTAAACTACTTTAAACATAAATTTTATTATTGGTTTAGAAATTAGTCTATGGAAGAAGAAATTCTAAGTGAATAAATTTTATATATAATAGGAACAGGATAAATTGTTTTCTAGTAAGTTCATTAGGATACGGTTTATTATTTCTATTTTCTGTTTATTTTCTCTTCTTTGAATAATTATTTTGGTCTTTGTTTTTCCCTCTTTGAAGTCATAATCGAAAGCCTATCAATCAAAATACAAATCAATAAATGAAGTCATAATGAAAAGCTGCAAATAAGACGATTAAAACACACATTGTAGGTAATTTCAACTTAGTTAAATCCACATGTCACACTTTAGGGAAGTTCAGAGTTATCTAACAATTCATTATTTTCGGAATCTTTAAATCTATTTACATTAATCATTATTTAAGTATTATATCAATTGGTAACGTGATGCCTCCTTCTACCATGCTACCAATTAGAATAGAAGTTAAATAATAATTACAATATTTTCTATTCTTATGATACGAAAACGTAAAACTAGAACTAACCAATAACTTGCATGAATATTTAACAAAGCATAAACACAATTCTACAAATCAAAGTATCTATTAATTACCAATACCTATTTTGCTTCTGGGTGAGAGTTTAAAATTTGAAATACACGAGCTAATTCTGGCTACAAACACTGTAGTCTTAGTTGAGACCTTAAAACCATTTTCTTTTATTATAATTCATAGAAAATAAAACGTACAATTAACGAGTAACAAATATATAGTTAATTGTGCTTTATCCCAGTCTTACTACCATTTTTAATTACTAGGGTTGTGACAATATGCATTTCCAAATATGCAGTACATGCACTGTGAAATATACTGCATATGCAACAGGTTTTATGCTTTTTGAGAAAACGCATATGCATTTGAGAAAACGCATATGCATTTGAGGAAACGCATATGTTTTGCAGATAAAACATATGCACTTAAAGATAATGCATATAAGAAAAGGCATATGCATTTGAAACAGAAAGGAAGGCAATACATGCACTTCCAGCTGTTTATATCTGGTGGGAGGTTGAACAAACACCCTAATTTATTTGTTATATACCTTTAGGTGTTCTATCATTTAGTTTTCCTAATGAATATGAATTTAAATTTTTGTTCGAAAATTAGAGAATATGATTAACTATATGGCGCCATCAAGCTAAAACTAATATTCACAGTAATGTAAATAAAGAATAGGATAATAATAGAAACAGATTATAGACACAGGTGGTCAGTATGTCAGTAGGACTTTTCCCCGCCGGACTATTCCCCGCCAGGACTTTTCCCCGCATAATAAAATATCAGTAATTTAGGTTATTAACCCTTTCGAGACTGACGGGAACCGCAATTCCCGGATGTGTATTTTCCACATAGCAAGCAATGTACTTGTCCTAGAGTTCGCATATTACTGTCGGGAGGTAGAGTACCCATTTCTGCATCTTTTGAGTAGCGAATCTGGCAACTACGTGCAATAGTTTCGCGGTTACAAGCAGTTCGCTACAGGCTGTCGATGGAAGAGGTGGGTGTGTTTTCTCTCTAGTTCATTATTAAAAATAGTCTTTGTTATCAATAATAAAAGTTTTGTATTGTGATTGATTGCTTTAGTACTACTATTACCCTAGTTAGTGAGATAAAGTTTGATGAATTTATCGTACCCATATAGTTTTTACATGTCTTTTTACCTACGGGATAGAGAATTCCCGTCAGTAGAGATGGGAACTGAAACTCCCGTCAGTATTTGACTACACATTAGGGAAAATTTTATTTGCAGGAATGTATTGATTGAATATCCTATAAAAACCGTTCCAGAAATATATAATTATAGTTTTATATCATAAATTACACGTTAGATTTATATTTTAGAAATATTGACATAATAAAATAGGTAGCTACTATTTTCTTTTGGTTGTTAGTGCATATGGGACTGTTTTGTTCACTTTTCTATTGTCACAATTGAACATTATATTATCTGTCATCATTTGAATCGAAGAATGATTACTACTGATTAGTTTACTAATTCACATTTTTTCATTAGTATGGCATCTGCACCAAAAGCATATATCTCATTTTTTGAGAATGAACATTGTCATTAGTCTGCTATTTGCATTACAGGATAATATTTTATGCCATTATTGATTCTGTCTATATAAAAATAATTTTACTGAATGAAGAATGCACATAGTTCAGTTATTTTATTCTCCGATTCAAATTATTGGTGTTTGCTCTGGTATTAGTTGAAAGAATATATAAATAACTTTCATTGTGAATTATATTTCATTATTTATTTGCGGTACATGCACAAATATATATATAATAGCTAATTGTAAATTGTAAAAAAAATTGTGCACCAAATTTCTAGATAGATATAATTCAACCATATCAAAATTTTACAGAGATACTTTCCTCTTCACAGGTAAAAAATGACACAAATTACGTTGACGGACGAACAAATTGCCGATTTATTAGTGGAACCCCTTCCTTCAGATTATGATACTGACACTGATATTGAAGCGGAGGAGGAAGAATTTGACGAAACCCCTACGGTCACAGTGTCGGATAAATTGATGGAAGATGGACAATGTATCGAGTTGGATGAGAGCTGTGTCATCACTGTGCATGAGAATGAGGCAAATGAACAAGCTGATGTGAATGAGAAAAAAGCAACATCTAAACGTAAATGGAGGAAGAAGGAAGAAAAAGAGGCGGATACTGATTTTCCCAGGGATTCCGTTAGAGATTCACATGTAATATTCAATCCACTGGAGGCTTTCAAACTCTTTTTTGATGACGCAATGTTGAATCATATATGTTATCAAACCAACTTGTACAGTGTACAGAAAAATAAACCACTCAACCTTACAAAAGAAGAGTTGATGGTTATCTTAGGTATGAACATTGTAATGGGATACAATCGTTTGAATACCATAAGCAGTTATTGGGCATCTGGCAATGACTTGGGTAATGCTGCTGTTGCACAATCAATGTCTCGTGATCGATTTTTCACAATTTTGAGATACTTGCATCTGAACGATAACTCAAAGATTCCAACCGAGAAGAGAGATAAAATCTTCAAACTCCGCCCTCTGATTGAAGATCTAAATGAAAAATTCTTCAATGTGCACCAACCAGATGAATACTTGGCAATTGATGAGTCAATGATTAAATTCAAAGGTCGAAGTTCACTAAAGCAGTACAATCCTATGAAACCTATCAAAAGAGGATTCAAGCTTTGGTGTCTAGCTAGTGGTTCAGGATATGTTCATAGATTTGAATTGTACACAGGTAAGAATGAAGAACAGAAACATAAAGAATTAGGGCTTGGAGGCAGCATCGTTATGAATTTTGCAGAACTCTTACAGAAAAAGAATCATAAAATCTTTTTTGATAACTTTTTCTCTTCAATTCCACTGTTGGAAGCCCTAAAAGTGAGAAAAGTGTTGGGATGTGGCACCATCAGGCCTTCGAGAAAAGATTTCCCTGTTTTGGAGCATGAGAAGAAACTAAACAGAGGGGACTTTGACTTTAGAAGCCTCCCAAATGGTATAACAGTTTTCAGGTGGAAGGATTCGAAAGCAGTGAACTTCATCTCAAATTATCATGGCGTAGATAAGACAACTGTCTCAAGGAAGCAACAGGATGGCAGGAAGATTGAAATTCCTTGCCCTTCTGTAGTCAAAGATTATAATAATCATATGGGGGGAGTAGATACTCATGATCAGCTCCGCCAACTCAATGGCATCCACCGTAAGAATATCAAATGGTGGCATAGACTGTTTTTCGGCTTGGTTGATATGTCTATAGTGAATGCTTACATAATCTATAAAGAAGCTGAAAATCTCCCGCTAACTCAATTCAACTTCAGAAGAGAACTTGCAAAGGGTCTTTTGACTTTCTCTCAAAAAGAAACTCCATGGAAAAAAAGGAGGAAGACCAATTATTCCATTCCAACTTCCGTTAGGTTAACAAATGTTGGAATCCACATGCCTGTATTTGGTACAACTAAATCACAATGCGAAGTGTGTTCGAAAAGAGGGGTTGAATCAAGACCCATTTCAAAATGTGACCATTGTGGTGTGAACTTGTGTTGCAACAAGAATAAGAACTGCTTCAAAGAATTCCACTCTTAGTTGATTCCTACTGTTGCATAATGTAATCTGGCTATTCTATAGTTTTGTTGGTCATTTATTATTTTTCTGTGATATCAAAATTGTGATGTAATAATAATTTCACAATCAAAGATATATAATAAGTTTAGAGATATATTTGATATTGCATTATGATAAATTATCTTCTGTGATATATTCTACATATAAGAGTCATTATTTTTCTAAGGAATTCACACCTGAAAGGATATAGTTAGCCTAAGAACAAACATATGGAAATATATATATTTAGTTATATTTTATTATATGATTGAAAAGGAATAAGGTTATATGATGAATACATGAGGACCTATAATACATTTGTTTCATGCCTAATTGATGCACTAATAGTAATATAATTAGGGTGTTCTTCATTATATATTATTTCATACACTTTATAATGCCTATTTTATTTACCTGTTTGATTACAAAACTATTTTAATAATATGTTATATGTCTATCCACATGTGGATAGCAGAGCTAGTCTATATTCGTTATAAGATCAGCACAAGTTAGTATGACAAATGTGGTTACTGAGATCCTGACGGGAACTAGAGTTCCTAAAGTCAAAAAAACCATATCAAATAATTTTTACCAAAATATTAACACATATATGTGAT
>CANNZV010002987.1:0-77200 GCA_947561585.1 Caprella mutica
GCACTCTTTCATATATTAAAGCACATGTGTATTCTTTCATATATTAGAACACATGTGTACTCTTTCATATATTAAAACACATGTGTACTCTTTCATATATTGAAACAAATAAGTACTCTTTCATATATTAGAAAACATGTGTACTCTTTCATATATTAAAACAAATGTGTACTCTTTATTATATTAAAACACATGAGTATTCTTTCATATATTAAAACACATGTGTACTCTTTCATATATAAGAACACATGTGTACTCTTTCATATATTAGAACACATGTGCACTCTTTCATAAATTAGAACACATGTGTACTCTTTCATATATTAAAAGAAATGTGTACTCTTTCAAAATGTTAAAACACATGTGTATTCTCTCATATACTAGAACACATGTGTACTCTTTCATATATTAAAACACATGTGTACTTTTTCATATATTGAAACAAATATGTACTCTTTCATATAATAGAAAAAATGTGTACTTTTTCATATATCAAAAAACATGTGTACTCTTTAATATATTAGAACAAATGTGTACTCTTTCATATATTAAAACACATGTATACTCTTTCTTATATTAAAACACATGTGTACTCTTTCATATATTAAAAAACATGCATACTTTTTCATATATTAAAACACATGTGTACTTGTTCATATATTAAAATACATGTGTACTCTTTCATACATTAAAACAAATATGTACTCTTTCATATATTAGAAAACATTTGTACTTTTTCATATATCAAAAAACATGTGTACTCTTTTATATATTAGAACACATGTGTATTCTCTCATATACTAGAACAAATCTGTACTCTTTCATATATTAGAACAAATGTGTACTTTTTCATATATCAAAAAACATGTGTACTCTTTAATATATTAGAACACATGTGTATTCTCTCATATACTAGAACACATGTGTACTCTTTCATATATTAAAACACATGTGTACTTTTTTATATATTGAAACAAATATGTACTCTTTCATATAATAGAAAAAATGTGTACTTTTTCATATATCAAAAAACATGTATACTCTTTCTTATATTAAAACACATGTGTACTCTTTCATATATTAAAAAACATGCATACTTTTTCATATATTAAAACACATGTGTACTTGTTCATATATTAAAACACATGTGTACTCTTTCATATATTAGAACACATGTGTACTCTTTCATATATTAGAACACATGTGTACTCTTTTAAATATTAGAACACATGTGAACTCTTTCATATATTAGAACACATGTGTACTCTTTCATATATTAGATCACATGTGCACTCTTTCATATATTAGAACACATGTGTACTCTTTCATATATTAAAAGAATTGTGAACTCTTTCATATATTAGAACATATGTGTGTTCTCTCATATATTATAACACACGTGTACTCTTTAATATATTAGAACACATGTGTACTCTTTCATATATTAAAACACATGTGTACTCTTTAATATATTAAAACACATGAGTACTCTTTCATATATTAGAACACATGCGCACTCTTTCACATATCAGAGCACATGTGTACTCTTTTATATATTAAAATACATGTGTACTCTTTAATCTATTAGAACACATGTATACTCTTTCATATATTAAAACACATGTGTACTCTTTAATAAATTAAATCACATGAGTACTCTTTCATATATTAAAACACATGTGTATTCTTCCATATATTAAAACACATGTGTACTCATTCATACATTAAAACACATGTGCACTCTTTCATATAATACAACACATATGTTCTATTTCATATAATACAACATATATGTACTATTTCATATAATACAACACATATGTACTATTTCATATAATACAACACATAGGGTAACGACTCATTTACCGGAACCTTACAATTACCGGAAAAAATATTTTAAACTTATTTTGTATGATGAAAGACATCATAAATTATTGGACCCTGTGCGTTATATTATTGGAATAGATTTTTATATCAACTTCCCGTGGTCAAATTACATTGAAAGCGTACTGACATGTATTTATGACGTACTAACTAAAACTTGTGCAAAAAATTTGCATTTAACTCAACAGTTTAGATAAATCAGTTGAAATGACATGTGATGATGCAATTGCCGTTCGCGCTATTTCGTGGAATAAAATATTGGATGTTGTAGCTGAAAACCGTATCTAACGCTCCGGAAAAGTGTTGCCACTCCTCACCACATAATAATTTTGTTATCGTTCATCCGGTATCTGGTTTGCTAATTTGCCCAAACTCAATTACCGGATAAACCCTAAATAGCTTCCGGTAATTGGAAAAATGTTTTCTTATTCTCCGGAAACTTTCATTTTAAATTTTAAATTGTTCTTATGTAGAGAATTAAGTAATAGTGTATGATCGAAACTCCTTAGACTGTCTTTCAAGTCATCTAAATAGGTATATTTGTTTAGGAAAAATATAATGACCACAGTACTTGTTGTCAAACTGCTAGTGAGAACGTTACCTAATTCCTGCATAGGCTCTGTTTATTTAATACTGAAGATTCAGTTATAGTTTAATGTCATTTATTTCATGTTATTTTATACCAATCAATATTAGTCTTAAACGAAAACATTCTATTTGATATATTACCTATTTTATTTCATGATTTATTGTGTTTCAGATATTATCATTATCTTACATACAGGGTGTCCCAAATAATCAAGAACCTAAATTAAAATAACATATTTCTATAACTATTGAAAGCTCAATTTTTTTCTTGGTATCATTTTGTCTGTTGAACACTTCTCCAAAAGGAATTAAAATTTCATAAAGTTTTATTTATTTTTGTGAATGTTACAACGATTTTATTGATGGGTGGTGAAAATGGCTCAGCGCAAATGGTTAGTAAGTTCAAACATTATGAATATCTTTATTAGATAATAGCCCCATTAATATATTTCCAAGTTTTAAATTTTTTCTAATAATTAGTTATCTTATAAAATATTGACAACTAAAAGTTTACCAAGGATCGTTCAGGATGCAAGAAGGCAGAGCGATCTGAAACAGTTTATGCACGTCGTAGAAATTTCGCCAACTGGTTCTTGCAAAGATATATTAGTTTTGTGGAAGATAAAGTCATAAGTGAAAATGCTGCATTCTAATTGAACGAATAAGTAAATAATCATAACATCCGTCAATATGCTGCACGGAATAAATAACAGTCCTGATTTTATTTTGGCTGACTTTATCACTGTGGAAATTATAGTAGAATCATCATTCTGACTTTCATTTTGTAGGGATGCCATTGTAAGATATTTAACAGAAACATTAGCATTTTCTAAATGGAGTTGCTTAATAAGAATGATTGTCTTCAGATCGTACTGTTCTCTTGCGACCTGAGCGACCCCCTGCTAAAATTTAAATCTTTGCCTTTTTGTACTTCACATTACTCCAGATTATCAATATTTTATAATAGGAATTATTATTTGAATGCTTTTGAAACCTGGAAATAAATCTGTTTCATTAATTATTGTGTTGTTGTCTAGTAAATATATTTTTAATGTTTGAACTTACTTCATTGTACTTCATTTTCTGACCATTTGTGCAAATCCATTTTCACCATCCATCAATAAAATCGTTTAAATCGTTACTACATTCACAAACATGGGTAAAACTTTATGAAAATTTAACCATGGATGTAGAAGTGAAGTGTTCAGAAAACAAAAAGAAACCAGAAAAAAAATGTAGCTTCTTCAATATTTATTAAAGTATACTAACTCAAAGTTGGTTCTGTTTCTTTGGGACACCCTGTATAATAAGTAGTATGACAAAAACTGTAATATTTTTTATGATAATATCAATTCACAAAGGTTCCAGAATACTTTGTTCACATGTATTTACTTATATGATGCCATTTCGCAAAATATCTGAAATACTTCTTGCTTGAAGAATACATTTTCTCTCTTTATAAATATAAAACATAAACAAGATAAGGATTTGATATGGTACATTAGCATTTAGCTTCCAGTACAGTTCATTCTAATTTATTTATTTGTTTCAATTTGTCTAATATGTCTGGGAAAAAGAAACGTTATGATGGTCTGAAAGTTTTGGAGGCAGCCGCTGCTGTAAAGAATGGAATGTCATATAAGGATGCTGTTAAAATCTATGGAGTACCTAGTAGGTCAACTATTAGTGACAAAGTTCTGCAGCGGTATCGTTCTGAGAAAAATAAGTCAGGTATATTTAATATTTATACCGTATACGTATGTTATGTATACATGTATACTAATGAAATATATCATACAAAGAATTCATTTTAATTTTGATACTGATAAAAGACTAAAAAAGTTACGCAAAGAGCAAAGAAGACAAGACAGAATTAAGAAAGGAACCAAACGAAATAGAACCGAAGGAGATGAAGAGGAAAATAATCTAGAAATGGTGTTGTTGAGTGATGATGACGTCATTTTAGAACAAGATGCTGATGTATGCTTTGCTTTTTTTAGCGCTGAAGGATGGGAGGTACCCGAATTGTGGATTGGATGCTCTGGAATTGGATGCAATAAATGGTATCACAAAGATAGTCTTTCGGCAGGAATTTCAAGTATGGTACAAGAAGAGTTGGATAATTTTCCTTACTTCTGTTGCAAGTTTTGCGAGAAAAAAATCAACATCAAAGAAGTGAATACTAATTAATCATCAAGGATTATCTCTTATTTATTATTATTATTTTCTCTTCGAATATATTACTTTTCATTGTTTTATGTTATTAATTAGTTTATGAATGAAGGATTTATGAATTTCTGTGAAATTTTATTGGGTTAGATACGAATTATCGGTCGGTTCCTCATTTTAAATCACGTTCAAGAAAAAACGCGTAATAATTAATATTTAACCTTTATTTTTATTGGTATCCCTGATTCCTGTAGCATACATAGGTATCATGGATACCGATTTATATAAAAGTTAAATAATAAAAACAATTTTTTTTTCTTACGTGACCGAAAATGTGAAACTGACCGATAATTCGGAACTTTCCCTACTCATATTATTATTTAGATTAGATTCTTTATTGGAAAAAAAAAATAAAAAAGATTATATACATGAGAAATACGGATTACATACAGGCATTTATACAATTATATTTACAAATTTTGCTATAAATTAAGTAAACTAAACAATAATCAAAATCCAAGCCTATACGAAGTTTCATATAGTAACTTCTTTTCTATTTCTATTTAGGCATTTACGTATTCATAGCTTATATATGTGCTTCATAAACTCGTTTTGTAAATGGAATTTGTTAAATATACACTATACAAAAACTTTAAATATCGTCAAGTTAAACATTATGCATCAGCTTCATATAGTGTACGAAAGTAAGTTATGAAATATCGGTCAGTTCCGCATCTTTGTTCATATAAGAAAAATGATTTAACTTAATTCAATTTCTATATAACGATTTTTTTCCTCATATATGATCGAAGATGTGAAATTGACCGATATTTTGTCACTTACTCTCTTGCTTTCTAAATGCTGAATTGATATCAGAAACAAGTTTATTAGTCATTATGTTCGATTTCAACGGAATTTTTCAACCTTAATTTTTTTATAACCGATTGGAAATTGGTTCGTGATGATGACATGACACGATTTTAAATGTTTCGTTTTTGACTCAAATAAAAAAGTTAAAAATGTTAAATTGATTCATTTATCAATCACTATCACACTAAGTATCTCTTATCCGGAATTTAAAAGAATTTATCCAACTATTGTTAATATGTAATGATATCCGGTAATATGAAAAATCGTTTCAGATCATCCGGCATATTGAAAAGGTTTTTCAGTTTGTCCGGTAAATGAGTTTGAATTGAAAATATATCCGGTAATATGAAAAAAACTACATTTTTATAATTCGAATTAAAAATCATGTAGATTTTTTTTCATCATAAATAGGCAACACTGGTTTACAAAATCAAAACTAATGACAATCATACTTTGTTATTGCGCCTGGTTTGACGTGAAAAGACGTGTTACATTGGTTGTAATTACTACTTGAAGTGAAGGGTGTCTTAATCGTCCGGTAATTGAGTCGTTACCATATGTACTATTTCATATAAAACAACACATATGTACTATTTCATATATATATAAACGCATGTGCACTCTTTCATATATTAAAGCACATGTGTATTCTTTCATATATTAGAACACATGTGTACTCTTTCATATATTAAAACACATGTGTACTCTTTCATATATTGAAACAAATATGTACTCTTTCATATATTAGAAAACATGTGTACTCTTTCATATATCAAAACAAATGTGTACTCTTTATTATATTAAAACACATGAGTATTCTTTCATATATTAAAACACATGTGTATTCTTCCATATATTAAAACACATGTGCACTCTTTCATATATTAAAACACATGTGTACTCTTTCATATATAAGAACACATGTGTACTCTTTCATATATTAGAACACATGTGCACTCTTTCATAAATTAGAACACATGTGTACTCTTTCATATATTAAAAGAAATGTGTACTCTTTCAAATGTTAAAACACATGTGTATTCTCTCATATACTAGAACACATGTGTACTCTTTCATATATTAAAACACATGTGTACTCTTTCATATATTAAAAAACATGCATACTTTTTCATATATTAAAACACATGTGTACTTGTTCATATATTAAAACACATGTGTACTCTTTCATATATTAGAACACATGTGTACTCTTTCATATATTAGAACACATGTGTACTCTTTTAAATATTAGAACACATGTGAACTCTTTCATATATTAGAACACATGTGTACTCTTTCATATATTAGATCACATGTGCACTCTTTCATATATTAGAACACATGTGTACTCTTTCATATATTAAAAGAATTGTGAACTCTTTCATATATTAGAACATATGTGTGCTCTCTCATATATTATAACACACGTGTACTCTTTAATATATTAGAACACATGTGTACTCTTTCATGTATTAAAACACATGTGTACTCTTTAATATATTAAAACACATGAGTACTCTTTCATATATTAGAACACATGCGCACTCTTTCACATATTAGAACACATGTGTACTCTTTTATATATTAAAATACATGTGTACTCTTTAATCTATTAGAACACATGTATACTCTTTCATATATTAAAACACATGTGTACTCTTTAATAAATTAAATCACATGAGTACTCTTTCATATATTAAAACACATGTGTATTCTTCCATATATTAAAACACATGTGTACTCATTCATACATTAAAACACATGTGCACTCTTTCATTTAATACAACACATATGTTCTATTTCATATAATACAACACATAAGTACTATTTCATATAATACAACACATATGTACTATTTCATATAATACAACACATATGTACTATTTCATATATATATAAACGCATGTGCACTCTTTCATATATTAAAGCACATGTGTATTCTTTCATATATTTGAACACATGTGTACTCTTTCATATATTAAAACACATGTGTACTCTTTCATATATTGAAACAAATAAGTACTCTTTCATATATTAGAAAACATGTGTACTCTTTCAAATATTAAAACAAATGTGTACTCTTTATTATATTAAAACACATGAGTATTCTTTCATATTTTAAAACACATGTGTATTTTTCCATATATTAAAACACATGTGCGCTCTTTCATATATTAAAACACATGTGTACTCTTTCATATATAAGAACACATGTGTACTCTTTCATATATTAGAACACATGTGCACTCTTTCATATATTAAAACACATGTGTACTTTTTCATATATTGAAACAAATATGTACTCTTTCATATAATAGAAAAAATGTGTACTTTTTCATATATCAAAAAACATGTGTACTCTTTAATATATTAGAACAAATGTGTACTCTTTCATATATTAAAACACATGTATACTCTTTCTTATATTAAAACACATGTGTACTCTTTCATATATTGAAAAACATGCATACCTTTTCATATATTAAAACACATGTGTACTTGTTCATATATTAAAATACATGTGTACTCTTTCATATATTAAAACACATGTGTATTCTCTCATATACTAGAACAAATCTGTACTCTTTCATATATTAGAACAAATGTGTACTTTTTCATATATCAAAAAACATGTGTACTCTTTAATATATTAGAACACATGTGTATTCTCTCATATACTAGAACACATGTGTACTCTTTCATATATTAAAACACATGTGTACTTTATCATATATTGAAACAAATATGTACTCTTTCATATAATAGAAAAAATGTGTACTTTTTCATATATCAAAAACATGTGTACTCTTTAATATATTAGAATAAATGTGTACTCTTTCATATATTAAAACACATGTATACTCTTTCTTATATGAAAACACATGTGTACTCTTTCATATATTAAAAAACATGCATACTTTTTCATATATTAAAACACATGTGTACTTGTTCATATATTAAAACACATGTGTACTCTTTCATATATTAGAACACATGTGTACTCTTTCATATATTAGAACACATGTGTACTCTTTTAAATATTAGAACACATGTGTACTCTTTTAAATATTAGAACACATGTGAACTCTTTCATATATTAAAACACATGTGTATTCTATAGTATAATAAAACACATGTGTACTCATTCATATAATACAACACATATGTACTATTTCATATATATATAAACATATGTGCACTCTTTCATATATTAAAACACATGTGTACTCTTTCATATATAAGAACACATGTGTACTCTTTCATATATTAGAACACATGTGCACTCTTTCATATATTCACATGTGTACTCTTTCATATATTAAAAGAAATGTGTACTCTTTCATATATTAGAACACATGTGTATTCTCTCATATATTATAACACATGTGTAATCTTTCATATATTAAAGCAAATGTATACTCTTTCATATATTAGAACACATGTGTACTCTTTCATATATTATAACAAATGTGTACTCTTTCATATATTAGAACACATGTGTATTCTCTCGTATATTATAACACATGTGTAATCTTTCATATATTAAAACAAATGTGTTATCTTTCATATATTAGAACAAATGTGTACTCTTTCATATATTAGAACACATGTTTACTCTTTCATATATTGAAACAAATGTGTAATCTTTCATATATTAGAACAAATCTGTACTCCTTCATATATTAGAACAAATGTGTACTTTTTTATATATTAATAAACATGTGTACTCTTTAATATATTAGAACGAATGTATATTTTTTCATTTCATATATTAGAACACATGTGTACTCTTTCATATATTAAAACAAATGTGTTATCTTTTTTATATTAAAACACATGTGTACTCGATCATATATTAAAACACATGTGTTCTTTTTCATATATTAAAACACATGTGTACTCTTTCATATATTAAACACATGTGTACTCGATCATATATTAAAACACATGTGTACTCTCTCAAATATTAAAACATATGTGTACTCTTTCATATATTAAAAAACATGTGTACTTTTTCATATATTAAAACACATGTGTACCCTTTCATATATTAAAACAAATATGTACTCTTTCATACATTAGAAAACATTTGTACTCTTTCATATATTAAAAAAAATGTGTACTCTTTCATATATTAGAACACATGTGTATTCTCTCATATATTAGAACACATATGTACTCTCTAATATAATAAAATACATGAGTACTCTTTCATATATTAGAACACATGTGCACTCTTTCATATATTAGAACACATGTGTACTCTTTCATATATTAAAAGAAATGTGAACTCTTTCATATATTAGAACAAATGTGTACTCTTTCATATATCAAAACACATGTATACTCTTTCTTATATTAAAACACATGTGTACTCTTTCATATATTGAAAAACATGTGTACTTTTTCATATATTAAAACACATGTGTACCCTTTCATATATTAAAACAAATATGTACTCTTTCATACATTAGAAAACATTTGTACTCTTTCATATATTAAAAAAAATGTGTACTCTTTAATACATTAAAACACATGTGTACTCTTTCATATATTAAAACACATGTGTACTCTTTAATATATTAAAACACATGAGTACTCCTTCATATATTAAAACACATGCGCACTCTTTCACATATTAGAACACATGTGTACTTTTTCATATATCAAAAAACATGTGTACTCTTTAATATATTAGAACAAATGTGTACTCTTTCATATATCAAAACACATGTATACTCTTTCTTATATTAAAACACATGTGTACTCTTTCATATATTGAAAAACATGCATACTTTTTCATATATTAAAACACATGTGTACTTGTTCATATATTAAAATACATGTGTACTCTTTCATATATTAAAACAAATATGTACTCTTTCATATATTAGAAAACATGTGTACTTTTTCATATATCAAAAAACATGTGTACTCTTTAATATATTAGAACACATGTGTATTCTCTCATATACTAGAACAAATCTGTACTCTTTCATATATTAGAACAAATGTGTACTTTTTCATATATCAAAAAACATGTGTACTCTTTAATATATTAGAACACATGTGTATTCTCTCATATACTAGAACACATGTGTACTCTTTCATATATTAAAACACATGTGTACTTTTTCATATATTGAAACAAATATGTACTCTTTCATATAATAGAAAAAATGTGTACTTTTTCATATATCAAAAAACATGTGTACTCTTTAATATATTAGAATAAATGTGTACTCTTTCATATATTAAAACACATGTCTACTCTTTCTTATATTAAAACACATGTGTACTCTTTCATATATTAAAAAACATGCATACTTTTTCATATATTAAACCACATGTGTACTTGTTCCTATATTAAAACACATGTGTACTCTTTCATATATTAGAACACATGTGTACTCTTTCATATATTAGAACACATGTGTACTCTTTTAAATATTAGAACACATGTGAACTCTTTCATATATTAGAACACATGTGTACTCTTTCATATATTTGAACACATGTGTACTATTTCATATATTAAAACACATGTGTATTCTATAGTATAATAAAACACATGTGTACTCATTCATATATTGAAACACATGTGTACTCTTTCATATATAAGAACACATGTGTACTCTTTCATATATTAGAACACATGTGCACTCTTTCATATATTCACATGTGTACTCTTTCATATATTAAAAGAAATGTGTACTCGTTCATATATTCGAACACATGTGTACTCTTTCATATATAAGAACACATGTGTACTCTTACATATATAAGAACACATGTGAACTCTTTCATATATTAGAACACATGTGCACTCTTTCATATATTCACATGTGTACTCTTTCATATATTAAAAGAAATGTGTACTCTTTCATATATTAGAACACATGTGTATTCTCTCATATATTATAACACATGTGTAATCTTTCATATATTAAAACAAATGTATACTCTTTCATATATTAGAACACATGTGTACTCTTTCATATATTATAACAAATGTGTACTCTTTCATATATTAGAACACATGTGTATTCTCTCGTATATTATAACACATGTGTAATCTTTCATATATTAAAACAAATATGTACTCTTTCATACATTAGAAAACATCTGTACTCTTTCATATATTAGAACACATGTTTACTCTTTCATATATTGAAACAAATGTGTAATCTTTCCTATATTAGAACAAATCTGTACTGCTTCATATATTAGAACAAATGTGTACTTTTTTATATATTAATAAACATGTGTACTCTTTAATATATTAGAACGAATGTATATTTTTTCATTTCATATATTAGAACACATATGTACTCTTTCATATATTAAAACAAATGTGTTATCTTTTTTATATTAAAACACATGTGTACTCGATCATATATTAAAACACATGTGTTCTTTTTCATATATTAAAACACATGTGTACTCTTTCATATATTAAACACATGTGTACTCGATCATATATTAAAACACATGTGTACTCTCTCAAATATTAAAACATATGTGTACTCTTTCATATATTAAAAAACATGTGTACTTTTTCATATATCAAAACACATGTGTACCCTTATATATATTTAAACAAATATGTACTCTTTCATACATTAGAAAACATTTGTACTCTTTCATATATTAAAAAAAATGTGTACTCTTTCATATATTAGAACACATGTGTATTCTCTCATATATTAGAACACATATGTACTCTCTAATATAATAAAATACATGAGTACTCTTTCATATATTAGAACACATGTGCACTCTTTCATATATTAGAACACATGTGTACTCTTCCATATATTAAAAGAAATGTGAACTCTTTCATATATTAGAACACATGTGTGTTCTCTCATATATTATAACACACGTGTACTCTTTAATACATTAAAATACATGTGTACTCTTTCATATATTAAAACACATGTGTACTCTTTAATATATTAAAACACATGAGTACTCCTTCATATATTAAAACACATGCGCACTCTTTCACATATTAGAACACATGTGTACTTTTTCATATATCAAAAAACATGTGTACTCTTTAATATATTAGAACAAATGTGTACTCTTTCATATATCAAAACACATGTATACTCTTTCTTATATTAAAACACATGTGTACTCTTTCATATATTGGAAAACATGCATACTTTTTCATATATTAAAACACATGTGTACTTGTTCATATATTAAAATACATGTGTACTCTTTCATATATTAAAACAAATATGTACTCTTTCATATATTAGAAAACATGTGTACTTTTTCATATATCAAAAAACATGTGTACTCTTTAATATATTAGAACACATGTGTATTCTCTCATATACTAGAACAAATCTGTACTCTTTCATATATTAGAACAAATGTGTACTTTTTCATATATCAAAAAACATGTGTACTCTTTAATATATTAGAACACATGTGTATTCTCTCATATACTAGAACACATGTGTACTCTTTCATATATTAAAACACATGTGTACTTTTTCATATATTGAAACAAATATGTACTCTTTCATATAATAGAAAAAATGTGTACTTTTTCATATATCAAAAAACATGTGTACTCTTTAATATATTAGAATAAATGTGTACTCTTTCATATATTAAAACACATGTCTACTCTTTCTTATATTAAAACACATGTGTACTCTTTCATATATTAAAAAACATGCATACTTTTTCATATATTAAAACACATGTGTACTTGTTCATATATTAAAACACATGTGTACTCTTTCATATATTAGAACACATGTGTACTCTTTCATATATTAGAACACATGTGTACTCTTTTAAATATTAGAACACATGTGAACTCTTTCATATATTAGAACACATGTGTACTCTTTCATATATTTGAACACATGTGTACTATTTCATATATTAAAACACATGTGTATTCTATAGTATAATAAAACACATGTGTACTCATTCATATATTGAAACACATGTGTACTCTTTCATATATAAGAACACATGTGTACTCTTTCATATATTAGAACACATGTGCACTCTTTCATATATTCACATGTGTACTCTTTCATATATTAAAAGAAATGTGTACTCGTTCATATATTAGAACACATGTGTATTCTTTCATATATAAGAACACATGTGTACTCTTACATATATAAGAACACATGTGAACTCTTTCATATATTAGAACACATGTGCACTCTTTCATATATTCACATGTGTACTCTTTCATATATTAAAAGAAATGTGTACTCTTTCATATATTAGAACACATGTGTATTCTCTCATATATTATAACACATGTGTAATCTTTCATATATTAAAACAAATGTATACTCTTTCATATATTAGAACACATGTGTACTCTTTCATATATTATAACAAATGTGTACTCTTTCATATATTAGAACACATGTGTATTCTCTCGTATATTATAACACATGTGTAATCTTTCATATATTAAAACAAATGTGTTATCTTTCATATATTAGAACAAATGTGTACTCTTTCATATATTAGAACACATGTTTACTCTTTCATATATTGAAACAAATGTGTAATCTTTCATATATTAGAACAAATCTGTACTCCTTCATATATTAGAACAAATGTGTACTTTTTCATATATTAATAAACATGTGTACTCTTTAATATATTAGAACGAATGTATATTCTTTCATATATTAGAACACATGTGTACTCTTTCATATATTAAAACAAATGTGTTATCTTTCATATATTAAAACACATGTGTACTCGATCATATATTAAAACACATGTGTTCTCTTTCATATATTAAAACACATGTGTACTCTTTCATATATTAAACACATGTGTACTCGATCATATATTAAAACACATGTGTAGTCTCTCAAATATTAAAACATATGTGTACTCTTTCATATATTAAAAAACATGTGTACTTTTTCATATATTAAAACACATGTGTACCCTTTCATATATTAAAACAAATATGTACTCTTTCATACATTAGAAAACATGTGTACTCTTTCATATATTAAAAAAAATGTGTACTCTTTCATATATTAGAACACATGTGTATTCTCTCATATATTAGAACACATATGTACTCTCTAATATAATAAAATACATGAGTACTCTTTCATATATTAGAACACATGTGCACTCTTTCATATATTAGAACACATGTGTACTCTTTCATATATTAAAAGAAATGTGAACTCTTTCATATATTAGAACACATGTGTGTTCTCTCATATATTATAACACACGTGTACTCTTTAATACATTAAAACACATGTGTACTCTTTCATATATTAAAACACATGTGTACTCTTTAATATATTAAAACACATGAGTACTCTTTCATATATTAAAACACATGCGCACTCTTTCACATATTAGAACACATGTGTACTCTTTCATATATAAAAATACATTTGTACTCTTTAATCTATTAGAACACATGTATACTCTTTCATATATTAAAACACATGTATACTCTTTCTTATATTGAAACCCATGTGTACTCTTTCATATATTGAAAAACATGCATACTTTTTCATATATTAAAACACATGTGTACTTGTTCATATATTAAAATACATGTGTACTCTTTCATATATTAAAACAAATATGTACTCTTTCATATATTAGAAAACATGTGTACTTTTTCATATATCAAAAAACATGTGTACTCTTTAATATATTAGAACACATGTGTATTCTCTCATATACTAGAACAAATCTGTACTCTTTCATATATTAGAACAAATGTGTACTTTTTCATATATCAAAAAACATGTGTACTCTTTAATATATTAGAACACATGTGTATTCTCTCATATACTAGAACACATGTGTACTCTTTCATATATTAGAACAAATGTGTACTCTTTCATATATCAAAACACATGTATACTCTTTCTTATATTAAAACACATGTGTACTCTTTCATATATTGAAAAACATGTGTACTTTTTCATATATTAAAACACATGTGTACCCTTTCATTATTAAAACAAATATGTACTCTTTCATACATTAGAAAACATTTGTACTCTTTCATATATTAGAAAAAAAGTGTACTCTTTAATACATTAAAACACATGTGTACTCTTTCATATATTAAAACACATGTGTACTCTTTAATATATTAAAACACATGAGTACTCCTTCATATATTAAAACACATGCGCACTCTTTCACATATTAGAACCCATGTGTACTTTTTCATATATCAAAAAACATGTGTACTCTTTAATATATTAGAACAAATGTGTACTCTTTCATATATCAAAACACATGTATACTCTTTCTTATATTAAAACACATGTGTACTCTTTCATATATTGAAAAACATGCATACTTTTTCATATATTAAAACACATGTGTACTTGTTCATATATTAAAATACATGTGTACTCTTTCATATATTAAAACAAATATGTACTCTTTCATATATTAGAAAACATGTGTACTTTTTCATATATCAAAAAACATGTGTACTCTTTAATATATTAGAACACATGTGTATTCTCTCATATACTAGAACAAATCTGTACTCTTTCATATATTAGAACAAATGTGTACTTTTTCATATATCAAAAAACATGTGTACTCTTTAATATATTAGAACACATGTGTATTCTCTCATATACTAGAACACATGTGTACTCTTTCATATATTAAAACACATGTGTACTTTTTCATATATTGAAACAAATATGTACTCTTTCATATAATAGAAAAAATGTGTACTTTTTCATATATCGAAAAACATGTGTACTCTTTAATATATTAGAATAAATGTGTACTCTTTCATATATTAAAACACATGTCTACTCTTTCTTATATTAAAACACATGTGTACTCTTTCATATATTAAAAAACATGCATACTTTTTCATATATTAAACCACATGTGTACTTGTTCATATATTAAAACACATGTGTACTCTTTCATATATTAGAACACATGTGTACTCTTTCATATATTAGAACACATGTGTACTCTTTTAAATATTAGAACACATGTGAACTCTTTCATATATTAGAACACATGTGTACTCTTTCATATATTTGAACACATGTGTACTATTTCATATATTAAAACACATGTGTATTCTATAGTATAATAAAACACATGTGTACTCATTCATATATTGAAACACATGTGTACTCTTTCATATATAAGAACACATGTGTACTCTTTCATATATTAGAACACATGTGCACTCTTTCATATATTCACATGTGTACTCTTTCATATATTAAAAGAAATGTGTACTCGTTCATATATTAGAACACATGTGTACTCTTTCATATATAAGAACACATGTGTACTCTTACATATATAAGAACACATGTGAACTCTTTCATATATTAGAACACATGTGCACTCTTTCATATATTCACATGTGTACTCTTTCATATATTAAAAGAAATGTGTACTCTTTCATATATTAGAACACATGTGTATTCTCTCATATATTATAACACATGTGTAATCTTTCATATATTAAAACAAATGTATACTCTTTCATATATTAGAACACATGTGTACTCTTTCATATATTATAACAAATGTGTACTCTTTCATATATTAGAACACATGTGTATTCTCTCGTATATTATAACACATGTGTAATCTTTCATATATTAAAACAAATGTGTTATCTTTCATATATTAGAACAAATGTGTACTCTTTCATATATTAGAACACATGTTTACTCTTTCATATATTGAAACAAATGTGTAATCTTTCCTATATTAGAACAAATCTGTACTGCTTCATATATTAGAACAAATGTGTACTTTTTTATATATTAATAAACATGTGTACTCTTTAATATATTAGAACGAATGTATATTTTTTCATTTCATATATTAGAACACATGTGTACTCTTTCATATATTAAAACAAATGTGTTATCTTTTTTATATTAAAACACATGTGTACTCGATCATATATTAAAACACATGTGTTCTTTTTCATATATTAAAACACATGTGTACTCTTTCATATATTAAACACATGTGTACTCGATCATATATTAAAACACATGTGTACTCTCTCAAATATTAAAACATATGTGTACTCTTTCATATATTAAAAAACATGTGTACTTTTTCATATATTAAAACACATGTGTACCCTTTCATATATTAAAACAAATATGTACTCTTTCATACATTAGAAAACATTTGTACTCTTTCATATATTAAAAAAAATGTGTACTCTTTCATATATTAGAACACATGTGTATTCTCTCATATATTAGAACACATATGTACTCTCTAATATAATAAAATACATGAGTACTCTTTCATATATTAGAACACATGTGCACTCTTTCATATATTAGAACACATGTGTACTCTTTCATATATTAAAAGAAATGTGAACTCTTTCATATATTAGAACACATGTGTGTTCTCTCATATATTATAACACACGTGTACTCTTTAATACATTAAAACACATGTGTACTCTTTCATATATCAAAACACATGTGTACTCTTTAATATATTAAAACACATGAGTACTCCTTCATATATTAAAACACATGCGCACTCTTTCACATATTAGAACACATGTGTACTTTTTCATATATCAAAAAACATGTGTACTCTTTAATATATTAGAACAAATGTGTACTCTTTCATATATCAAAACACATGTATACTCTTTCTTATATTAAAACACATGTGTACTCTTTCATATATTGGAAAACATGCATACTTTTTCATATATTAAAACACATGTGTACTTGTTCATATATTAAAATACATGTGTACTCTTTCATATATTAAAACAAATATGTACTCTTTCATATATTAGAAAACATGTGTACTTTTTCATATATCAAAAAACATGTGTACTCTTTAATATATTAGAACACATGTGTATTCTCTCATATACTAGAACAAATCTGTACTCTTTCATATATTAGAACAAATGTGTACTTTTTCATATATCAAAAAACATGTGTACTCTTTAATATATTAGAACACATGTGTATTCTCTCATATACTAGAACACATGTGTACTCTTTCATATATTAAAACACATGTGTACTTTTTCATATATTGAAACAAATATGTACTCTTTCATATAATAGAAAAAATGTGTACTTTTTCATATATCAAAAAACATGTGTACTCTTTAATATATTAGAATAAATGTGTACTCTTTCATATATTAAAACACATGTCTACTCTTTCTTATATTAAAACACATGTGTACTCTTTCATATATTGAAAAACATGCATACTTTTTCATATATTAAAACACATGTGTACTTGTTCATATATTAAAACACATGTGTACTCTTTCATATATTAGAACACATGTGTACTCTTTCATATATTAGAACACATGTGTACTCTTTTAAATATTAGAACACATGTGAACTCTTTCATATATTAGAACACATGTGTACTCTTTCATATATTTGAACACATGTGTACTATTTCATATATTAAAACACATGTGTATTCTATAGTATAATAAAACACATGTGTACTCATTCATATATTGAAACACATGTGTACTCTTTCATATATAAGAACACATGTGTACTCTTTCATATATTAGAACACATGTGCACTCTTTCATATATTCACATGTGTACTCTTTCATATATTAAAAGAAATGTGTACTCGTTCATATATTAGAACACATGTGTACTCTTTCATATATAAGAACACATGTGTACTCTTACATATATAAGAACACATGTGAACTCTTTCATATATTAGAACACATGTGCACTCTTTCATATATTCACATGTGTACTCTTTCATATATTAAAAGAAATGTGTACTCTTTCATATATTAGAACACATGTGTATTCTCTCATATATTATAACACATGTGTAATCTTTCATATATTAAAACAAATGTATACTCTTTCATATATTAGAACATATGTGTACTCTTTCATATATTATAACAAATGTGTACTCTTTCATATATTAGAACACATGTGTATTCTCTCGTATATTATAACACATGTGTAATCTTTCATATATTAAAACAAATGTGTTATCTTTCATATATTAGAACAAATGTGTACTCTTTCATATATTAGAACACATGTTTACTCTTTCATATATTGAAACAAATGTGTAATCTTTCATATATTAGAACAAATCTGTACTCCTTCATATATTAGAACAAATGTGTACTTTTTCATATATTAATAAACATGTGTACTCTTTAATATATTAGAACGAATGTATATTCTTTCATATATTAGAACACATGTGTACTCTTTCATATATTAAAACAAATGTGTTATCTTTCATATATTAAAACACATGTGTACTCGATCATATATTAAAACACATGTGTTCTCTTTTATATATTAAAACACATGTGTACTCTTTCATATATTAAACACATGTGTACTCGATCATATATTAAAACACATGTGTACTCTCTCAAATATTAAAACATATGTGTACTCTTTCATATATTAAAAAACATGTGTACTTTTTCATATATTAAAACACATGTGTACCCTTTCATATATTAAAACAAATATGTACTCTTTCATACATTAGAAAACATGTGTACTCTTTCATATATTAAAAAAAATGTGTACTCTTTCATATATTAGAACACATGTGTATTCTCTCATATATTAGAACACATATGTACTCTCTAATATAATAAAATACATGAGTACTCTTTCATATATTAGAACACATGTGCACTCTTTCATATATTAGAACACATGTGTACTCTTTCATATATTAAAAGAAATGTGAACTCTTTCATATATTAGAACACATGTGTGTTCTCTCATATATTATAACACACGTGTACTCTTTAATACATTAAAACACATGTGTACTCTTTCATATATTAAAACACATGTGTACTCTTTAATATATTAAAACACATGAGTACTCTTTCATATATTAAAACACATGCGCACTCTTTCACATATTAGAACACATGTGTACTCTTTCATATATTAAAATACATTTGTACTCTTTAATCTATTAGAACACATGTATACTCTTTCATATATTAAAACACATGTATACTCTTTCTTATATTAAAACACATGTGTACTCTTTCATATATTGAAAAACATGCATACTTTTTCATATATTAAAACACATGTGTACTTGTTCATATATTAAAATACATGTGTACTCTTTCATATATTAAAACAAATATGTACTCTTTCATATATTAGAAAACATGTGTACTTTTTCATATATCAAAAAACATGTGTACTCTTTAATATATTAGAACACATGTGTATTCTCTCATATACTAGAACAAATCTGTACTCTTTCATATATTAGAACAAATGTGTACTTTTTCATATATCAAAAAACATGTGTACTCTTTAATATATTAGAACACATGTGTATTCTCTCATATACTAGAACACATGTGTACTCTTTCATATATTAAAACACATGTGTACTTTTTCATATATTGAAACAAATATGTACTCTTTCATATAATAGAAAAAATGTGTACTTTTTCATATATCAAAAAACATGTGTACTCTTTAATATATTAGAATAAATGTGTACTCTTTCATATATTAAAACACATGTATACTCTTTCTTATATTAAAACACATGTGTACTCTTTCATATATTAAAAAACATGCATACTTTTTTATATATTAAAACACATGTGTACTTGTTCATATATTAAAACACATGTGTACTCTTTCATATATTAGAACACATGTGTACTCTTTCATATATTAGAACACATGTGTACTCTTTTAAATATTAGAACACATGTGAACTCTTTCATATATTAGAACACATGTGTACTCTTTCATATATTAGAACACATGTGTACTATTTCATATATTAAAACACATGTGTATTCTATAGTATAATAAAACACATGTGTACTCATTCATATATTGAAACACATGTGTACTCTTTCATATATAAGAACACATGTGTACTCTTTCATATATTAGAACACATGTGCACTCTTTCATATATTCACATGTGTACTCTTTCATATATTAAAAGAAATGTGTACTCTTTCATATATTAGAACACATGTGTACTCTTTCATATATAAGAACACATGTGTACTCTTTCATATATAAGAACACATGTGTACTCTTTCATATATTAGAACACATGTGCACTCTTTCATATATTCACATGTGTACTCTTTCATATATTAAAAGAAATGTGTACTCTTTCATATATTAGAACACATGTGTATTCTCTCATATATTATAACACATGTGTAATCTTTCATATATTAAAACAAATGTATACTCTTTCATATATTAGAACACATGTGTACTCTTTCATATATTATAACAAATGTGTACTCTTTCATATATTAGAACACATGTGTATTCCCTCGTATATTATAACACATGTGTAATCTTTCATATATTAAAACAAATGTGTTATCTTTCATATATTAGAACAAATGTGTACTCTTTCATATATTAGAACACATGTTTACTCT
Organism: Caprella mutica; assembly: GCA_947561585.1. NCBI lineage: Eukaryota > Metazoa > Arthropoda > Malacostraca > Amphipoda > Caprellidae > Caprella > Caprella mutica. The sequence continues at coordinate 21,980 of CANNZV010002987.1, forward strand.
TTCATATATTGAAACAAATGTGTAATCTTTCATATATTAGAACAAATCTGTACTCCTTCATATATTAGAACAAATGTGTACTCTTTCATATATTAATAAACATGTGTACTCTTTAATATATTAGAACGAATGTATATTCTTTCATATATTAGAACACATGTGTACTCTTTCATATATTAAAACAAATGTGTTATCTTTCATATATTAAAACACATGTGTACTCGATCATATATCAAAACACATGTGTTCTCTTCCATATATTAAAACACATGTGTACTCTTTCATATATTAAACACATGTGTACTCGATCATATATTAAAACACATGTGTACTCTCTCAAATATTAAAACATATGTGTACTCTTTCATATATTAAAAAACATGTGTACTTTTTCATATATTAAAACACATGTGTACCCTTTCATATATTAAAACAAATATGTACTCTTTCATACATTAGAAAACATGTGTACTCTTTCATATATTAAAAAAAATGTGTACTCTTTCATATATTAGAACACATGTGTATTCTCTCATATATTAGAACACATATGTACTCTCTAATATAATAAAATACATGAGTACTCTTTCATATATTAGAACACATGTGCACTCTTTCATATATTAGAACACATGTGTACTCTTTCATATATTAAAAGAAATGTGAACTCTTTCATATATTAGAACACATGTGTGTTCTCTCATATATTATAACACACGTGTACTCTTTAATACATTAAAATACATGTGTACTCTTTCATATATTAAAACACATGTGTACTCTTTAATATATTAAAACACATGAGTACTCTTTCATATATTAAAACACATGCGCACTCTTTCACATATTAGAACACATGTGTACTCTTTCATATATTAAAATACATTTGTACTCTTTAATCTATTAGAACACATGTATACTCTTTCATATATTAAAACACATGTGTACTCTTTAATATATTAAAACACATGAGTACTCTTTCATATATTAAAAGACATGTGTACTCTTTCATATATTAGAACACATGTGTATTCTCTCATATATTAGAACACATGTGTACTCTTTCATATATTAAAACAAATGTGTACTCTTTCATATATTAGAACAAATGTGTATTTTTTAATATATTAAAAATACATGTGTACTCTTTAATATATTAGAACACATGTGAACTCTTTCATTTATTAAAACACATGTGTACTCTTTAATATAATAAAGCACATGAGTACTCTTTCATATATTAGATCACATGTGCACTCTTTCATATATTAGAACACATGTGTACTCTTTCATATATTAAAAGAATTGTGAACTCTTTCATATATTAGAACATATGTGTGTTCTCTCATATATTATAACACACGTGTACTCTTTAATATATTAGAACACATGTGTACTCTTTCATATATTAAAACACATGTGTACTCTTTAATATATTAAAACACATGAGTACTCTTTTATATATTAGAACACATGCGCACTCTTTCACATATTAGAACAAATGTGTACTCTTTTATATATTAAAATACATGTGTACTCTTTAATCTATTAGAACACATGTATACTCTTTCATATATTAAAACACATGTGTACTCTTTAATAAATTAAATCACATGAGTACTCTTTCATATATTAAAACACATGTGTATTCTTCCATATATTAAAACACATGTGTACTCATTCATACATTAAAACACATGTGCACTCTTTCATATAATACAACACATGTGTTCTATTTCATATAATACAACACATATGTACTATTTCATATAATACAACACATATGTACTATTTCATATAATACAACACATATGTACTATTTCATATATATATAAACGCATGTGCACTCTTTCATATATTAAAGCACATGTGTATTCTTTCATATATCAGAAAACATGTGTACTCTTTCATATATTAGAACACTCGTGCACTCTTTCATATATTAGAACACATGCGCACTCTTTCACATATTAGAACACATGTGTACTCTTTCATATATTAAAATACATTTGTACTCTTTAATCTATTAGAACACATGTATACTCTATCATATATTAAAACACATGTTTACTCTTTAATATATTAAAACACATGAGTACTCTATCATATATTAAAACACATGTGTACTTGTTCATATAATAAAACACATGTGTACCCTTTCATATATTAAAACAAATATGTACTCTTTCATATATTAGAAAACATGTGTACTCTTTCATATATTAAAACAAATGTGTACTCTTTATTATATTAAAACACATGAGTATTCTTTCATATATTAAAACACATGTGTATTCTTCCATATATTAAAACACATGTGCACTCTTTCATATATTAAAACACATGTGTACTCTTTCATATATAAGAACACATGTGTACTCTTTCATATATTAGAACACATGTGCACTCTTTCATATATTAAAACACATGTGTACTTTTTCATATAATGAAACAAATATGTACTCTTTCATATAATAGAAAAAATGTGTACTTTTTCATATATCAAAAAACATGTGTACTCTTTAATATATTAGAACAAATGTGTACTCATTCATATATTAAAACACATGTATACTCTTTCTTATATTAAAACACATGTGAACTCTTTCATATATTGAAAAACATGCATACTTTTTCATATATTAAAACACATGTGTACTTGTTCATATATTAAAATACATGTGTACTCTTTCATATATTAAAACACATGTGTATTCTCTCATATACTAGAACAAATCTGTACTCTTTCATATATTAGAACAAATGTGTACTTTTTCATATATCAAAAAACATGTGTACTCTTTAATATATTAGAACACATGTGTATTCTCTCATATACTAGAACACATGTGTACTCTTTCATATATTAAAACACGTGTGTACTTTTTCATATATTGAAACAAATATGTACTCTTTCATATAATAGAAAAAATGTGTACTTTTTCATATATCAAAAACATGTGTACTCTTTAATATATTAGAATAAATGTGTACTCTTTCATATATTAAAACACATTCATACTCTTTCTTATATTAAAACACATGTGTACTCTTTCATATATTAAAAAACATGCATACTTTTTCATATATTAAAACACATGTGTACTTGTTCATATATTAAAACACATGTGTACTCTTTCATATATTAGAACACATGTGTACTCTTTCATATATTAGAACACATGTGTACTCTTTTAAATATTAGAACACATGTGTACTCTTTTAAATATTAGAACACATGTGAACTCTTTCATATATTAAAACACATGTGTATTCTATAGTATAATAAAACACATGTGTACTCATTCATATATTGAAACACATGTGTACTCATTCATATATTAAAACACATGTGTACTCTTTCATATAATACAACACATATGTACTATTTCATATATATATAAACATATGTGCACTCTTTCATATATTAAAACACATGTGTACTCTTTCATATATAAGAACACATGTGTACTCTTTCATATATTAGAACACATGTGCACTCTTTCATATATTCACATGTGTACTCTTTCATATATTAAAAGAAATGTGTACTCTTTCATATATTAGAACACATGTGTATTCTCTCATATATTATAACACATGTGTAATCTTTCATATATTAAAACAAATGTATACTCTTTCATATATTAGAACACATGTGTACTCTTTCATATATTATAACAAATGTGTACTCTTTCATATATTAGAACACATGTGTATTCTCTCGTATATTATAACACATGTGTAATCTTTCATATATTAAAACAAATGTGTTATCTTTCATATATTAGAACAAATGTGTACTCTTTCATATATTAGAACACATGTTTACTCTTTCATATATTGAAACAAATGTGTAATCTTTCATATATTAGAACAAATCTGTACTCCTTCATATATTAGAACAAATGTGTACTTTTTTATATATTAATAAACATGTGTACTCTTTAATATATTGGAACGAATGTATATTTTTTCATTTCATATATTAGAACACATGTGTACTCTTTCATATATTAAAACAAATGTGTTATCTTTTTTATATTAAAACACATGTGTACTCGATCATATATTAAAACACATGTGTTCTTTTTCATATATTAAAACACATGTGTACTCTTTCATATATTAAACACATGTGTACTCGATCATATATTAAAACACATGTGTACTCTCTCAAATATTAAAACATATGTGTACTCTTTCATATATTAAAAAACATGTGTACTTTTCCATATATTAAAACACATGTGTACCCTTTCATATATTAAAACAAATATGTACTCTTTCATACATTAGAAAACATGTGTACTCTTTCATATATTAAAAAAAATGTGTACTCTTTCATATATTAGAACACATGTGTATTCTCTCATATATTAGAACACATATGTACTCTCTAATATAATAAAATACATGAGTACTCTTTCATATATTAGAACACATGTGCACTCTTTCATATATTAGAACACATGTGTACTCTTTCATATATTAAAAGAAATGTGAACTCTTTCATATATTAGAACACATGTGTGTTCTCTCATATATTATAACACACGTGTACTCTTTAATACATTAAAACACATGTGTACTCTTTCATATATTAAAACACATGTGTACTCTTTAATATATTAAAACACATGAGTACTCTTTCATATATTAAAACACATGCGCACTCTTTCACATATTAGAACACATGTGTACTTTTTCATATATCAAAAAACATGTGTACTCTTTAATATATTAGAACAAATGTGTACTCTTTCATATATCAAAACACATGTATACTCTTTCTTATATTAAAACACATGTGTACTCTTTCATATATTGAAAAACATGCATACTTTTTCATATATTAAAACACATGTGTACTTGTTCATATATTAAAATACATGTGTACTCTTTCATATATTAAAACAAATATGTACTCTTTCATATATTAGAAAACATGTGTACTTTTTCATATATCAAAAAACATGTGTACTCTTTAATATATTAGAACACATGTGTATTCTCTCATATACTAGAACAAATCTGTACTCTTTCATATATTAGAACAAATGTGTACTTTTTCATATATCAAAAAACATGTGTACTCTTTAATATATTAGAACACATGTGTATTCTCTCATATACTAGAACACATGTGTACTCTTTCATATATTAAAACACATGTGTACTTTTTCATATATTGAAACAAATATGTACTCTTTCATATAATAGAAAAAATGTGTACTTTTTCATATATCAAAAAACATGTGTACTCTTTAATATATTAGAATAAATGTGTACTCTTTCATATATTAAAACACATGTCTACTCTTTCTTATATTAAAACACATGTGTACTCTTTCATATATTAAAAAACATGCATACTTTTTCATATATTAAAACACATGTGTACTTGTTCATATATTAAAACACATGTGTACTCTTTCATATATTAGAACACATGTGTACTCTTTCATATATTAGAACACATGTGTACTCTTTTAAATATTAGAACACATGTGAACTCTTTCATATATTAGAACACATGTGTACTCTTTCATATATTTGAACACATGTGTACTATTTCATATATTAAAACACATGTGTATTCTATAGTATAATAAAACACATGTGTACTCATTCATATATTGAAACACATGTGTACTCTTTCATATATAAGAACACATGTGTACTCTTTCATATATTAGAACACATGTGCACTCTTTCATATATTCACATGTGTACTCTTTCATATATTAAAAGAAATGTGTACTCGTTCATATATTAGAACACATGTGTACTCTTTCATATATAAGAACACATGTGTACTCTTACATATATAAGAACACATGTGAACTCTTTCATATATTAGAACACATGTGCACTCTTTCATATATTCACATGTGTACTCTTTCATATATTAAAAGAAATGTGTACTCTTTCATATATTAGAACACATGTGTATTCTCTCATATATTATAACACATGTGTAATCTTTCATATATTAAAACAAATGTATACTCTTTCATATATTAGAACACATGTGTACCCTTTCATATATTATAACAAATGTGTACTCTTTCATATATTAGAACACATGTGTATTCTCTCGTATATTATAACACATGTGTAATCTTTCATATATTAAAACAAATGTGTTATCTTTCATATATTAGAACAAATGTGTACTCTTTCATATATTAGAACACATGTTTACTCTTTCATATATTGAAACAAATGTGTAATCTTTCATATATTAGAACAAATCTGTACTCCTTCATATATTAGAACAAATGTGTACTTTTTCATATATTAATAAACATGTGTACTCTTTAATATATTAGAACGAATGTATATTCTTTCATATATTAGAACACATGTGTACTCTTTCATATATTAAAACAAATGTGTTATCTTTCATATATTAAAACACATGTGTACTCGATCATATATTAAAACACATGTGTTCTCTTTCATATATTAAAACACATGTGTACTCTTTCATATATTAAACACATGTGTACTCGATCATATATTAAAACACATGTGTACTCTCTCAAATATTAAAACATATGTGTACTCTTTCATATATTAAAAAACATGTGTACTTTTTCATATATTAAAACACATGTGTACCCTTTCATATATTAAAACAAATATGTACTCTTTCATACATTAGAAAACATGTGTACTCTTTCATATATTAAAAAAAATGTGTACTCTTTCATATATTAGAACACATGTGTATTCTCTCATATATTAGAACACATATGTACTCTCTAATATAATAAAATACATGAGTACTCTTTCATATATTAGAACACATGTGCACTCTTTCATATATTAGAACACATGTGTACTCTTTCATATATTAAAAGAAATGTGAACTCTTTCATATATTAGAACACATGTGTGTTCTCTCATATATTATAACACACGTGTACTCTTTAATACATTAAAACACATGTGTACTCTTTCATATATTAAAACACATGTGTACTCTTTAATATATTAAAACACATAAGTACTCTTTCATATATTAAAACACATGCGCACTCTTTCACATATTAGAACACATGTGTACTCTTTCATATATTAAAATACATTTGTACTCTTTAATCTATTAGAACACATGTATACTCTTTCATATATCAAAACACATGTATACTCTTTCTTATATTAAAACACATGTGTACTCTTTCATATATTGAAAAACATGCATACTTTTTCATATATTAAAACACATGTGTACTTGTTCATATATTAAAATACATGTGTACTCTTTCATATATTAAAACAAATATGTACTCTTTCATATATTAGAAAACATGTGTACTTTTTCATATATCAAAAAACATGTGTACTCTTTAATATATTAGAACACATGTGTATTCTCTCATATACTAGAACAAATCTGTACTCTTTCATATATTAGAACAAATGTGTACTTTTTCATATATCAAAAAACATGTGTACTCTTTAATATATTAGAACACATGTGTATTCTCTCATATACTAGAACACATGTGTACTCTTTCATATATTAAAACACATGTGTACTTTTTCATATATTGAAACAAATATGTACTCTTTCATATAATAGAAAAAATGTGTACTTTTTCATATATCAAAAAACATGTGTACTCTTTAATATATTAGAATAAATGTGTACTCTTTCATATATTAAAACACATGTATACTCTTTCTTATATTAAAACACATGTGTACTCTTTCATATATTAAAAAACATGCATACTTTTTCATATATTAAAACACATGTGTACTTGTTCATATATTAAAACACATGTGTACTCTTTCATATATTAGAACACATGTGTACTCTTTCATATATTAGAACACATGTGTACTCTTTTAAATATTAGAACACATGTGAACTCTTTCATATATTAGAACACATGTGTACTCTTTCATATATTAGAACACATGTGTACTATTTCATATAATAAAACACATGTGTATTCTATAGTATAATAAAACACATGTGTACTCATTCATATATTGAAACACATGTGTACTCTTTCATATATAAGAACACGTGTGTACTCTTCCATATATTAGAACACATGTGCACTCTTTCATATATTCACATGTGTACTCTTTCATATATTAAAAGAAATGTGTACTCTTTCATATATTAGAACACATGTGTACTCTTTCATATATAAGAACACATGTGTACTCTTTCATATATAAGAACACATGTGTACTCTTTCATATATTAGAACACATGTGCACTCTTTCATATATTCACATGTGTACTTTTTCATATATTAAAAGAAATGTGTACTCTTTCATATATTAGAACACATGTGTATTCTCTCATATATTATAACACATGTGTAATCTTTCATATATTAAAACAAATGTATACTCTTTCATATATTAGAACACATGTGTACTCTTTCATATATTATAACAAATGTGTACTCTTTCATATATTAGAACACATGTGTATTCTCTCGTATATTATAACACATGTGTAATCTTTCATATATTAAAACAAATGTGTTATCTTTCATATATTAGAACAAATGTGTACTCTTTCATATATTAGAACACATGTTTACTCCTTCATATATTGAAACAAATGTGTAATCTTTCATATATTAGAACAAATCTGTACTCCTTCATATATTAGAACAAATGTGTACTTTTTCATATATTAATAAACATGTGTAATCTTTAATATATTAGAACGAATGTATATTCTTTCATATATTAGAACACATGTGTACTCTTTCATATATTAAAACAAATGTGTTATCTTTCATATATTAAAACACATGTGTACTCGATCATATATCAAAACACATGTGTTCTCTTTCATATATTAAAACACATGTGTACTCTTTCATATATTAAACACATGTGTACTCGATCATATATTAAAACACATGTGTACTCTCTCAAATATTAAAACATATGTGTACTCTTTCATATATTAAAAAACATGTGTACTTTTTCATATATTAAAACACATGTGTACCCTTTCATATATTAAAACAAATATGTACTCTTTCATACATTAGAAAACATGTGTACTCTTTCATATATTAAAAAAAATGTGTACTCTTTCATATATTAGAACACATGTGTATTCTCTCATATATTAAAACACATATGTACTCTCTAATATAATAAAATACATGAGTACTCTTTCATATATTAGAACACATGTGCACTCTTTCATATATTAGAACACATGTGTACTCTTTCATATATTAAAAGAAATGTGAACTCTTTCATATATTAGAACACATGTGTGTTCTCTCATATATTATAACACACGTGTACTCTTTAATACATTAAAACACATGTGTACTCTTTCATATATTAAAACACATGTGTACTCTTTAATATATTAAAACACATGAGTACTCTTTCATATATTAAAACACATGCGCACTCTTTCACATATTAGAACACATGTGTACTCTTTCATATATTAAAATACATTTGTACTCTTTAATCTATTAGAACACATGTATACTCTTTCATATATTAAAACACATGTGTACTCTTTAATATATTAAAACACATGAGTACTCTTTCATATATTAAAAGACATGTGTACTCTTTCATATATTAGAACAAATGTGTATTCTCTCATATATATGAACACATGTGTACTCTTTCATATATTAAAACTAATGTGTACTCTTTCATATATTAGAACAAATGTGTATTTTTTAATATATTAAAATACATGTGTAATCTTTAATATATTAGAACACATGTGAACTCTTTCATTTATTAAAACACATGTGTACTCTTTAATATAATAAAGCACATGAGTACTCTTTCATATATTAGATCACATGTGCACTCTTTCATATATTAGAACACATGTGTACTCTTTCATATATTAAAAGAATTGTGAACTCTTTCATATATTAGAACATATGTGTGTTCTCTCATATATTATAACACACGTGTACTCTTTAATATATTAGAACACATGTGTACTCTTTCATATATTAAAACACATGTGTACTCTTTAATATATTAAAACACATGAGTACTCTTTTATATATTAGAACACATGCGCACTCTTTCACATATTAGAACAAATGTGTACTCTTTTATATATTAAAATACATGTGTACTCTTTAATCTATTAGAACACATGTATACTCTCTCATATATTAAAACACATGTGTACTCTTTAATAAATTAAATCACATGAGTACTCTTTCATATATTAAAACACATGTGTATTCTTCCATATATTAAAACACATGTGTACTCATTCATACATTAAAACACATGTGCACTCTTTCATATAATACAACACATGTGTTCTATTTCATATAATACAACACATATGTACTATTTCATATAATACAACACATATGTACTATTTCATATAATACAACACATATGTACTATTTCATATATATATAAACGCATGTGCACTCTTTCATATATTAAAGCACATGTGTATTCTTTCATATATCAAAAAACATGTGTACTCTTTCATATATTAGAACACTCGTGCACTCTTTCATATATTAGAACACATGCGCACTCTTTCACATATTAGAACACATGTGTACTCTTTCATATATTAAAATACATTTGTACTCTTTATTCTATTAGAACACATGTATACTCTATCATATATTGAAACACATGTTTACTCTTTAATATATTAAAACACATGAGTACTCTTTCATATATTAAAACACATGTGTACTTGTTCATATAATAAAACACATGTGTACCCTTTCATATATTAAAACAAATATGTACTCTTTCATATATTAGAAAACATGTGTACTCTTTCATATATCAAAAAAAATGTGTACTCTTTCATATATTAGAACACATGTGTATTTTCTCATATATTAGAACAAATGTGTATTTTTTAATATATTAAAATACATGTGTACTTTTTAATATATTAGAACACATGTGTACTCTTTCATATATTAAAAGAATTGTGAACTCTCTCATATATTAGAACATATGTGTGTTCTCTCATATATTATAACACACGTGTACTCTTTAATATATTAGAACACATGTGTACTCTTTCATATATTAAAACACATGTGTACTCTTTAATATATTAAAACACATGAGTACTCTTTCATATATTAGAACACAAGCGCACTCTTTCACATATTAGAACACATGTGTTCTCTTTTATATATTAAAATACATGTGTACTCTTTAATCTATTAGAACACATGTATACTCTTTCATATATTAAAACACATGTGTACTCTTTAAAAATTAATTCACATGAGTACTCTTTCATATATTAAAACACATGTGTATTTTTCCATATATTAAAACACATGTGTACTCATTCATACATTAAAACACATGTGCACTCTTTCATATAATACAACACATATGTTCTATTTCATATAATACAACACATATGTACTATTTCATATAATACAATACATATGTACTATTTCATATATATATAAACGCATGTGCACTCTTTCATATATTAAAGCACATGTGTATTGTTTCATATATTAAAAGAAATGTGTACTCTTTCATATATTAGAACACATGTGTATTCTCTCATATATTATAACACATGTGTAATTTTTCATATCTTAAAACAAATGTAAACTCTTTCATATATTAAAACAAATGTGTAATCTTTCATATAATAGAACAAATGTGTACTCTTTCATATATTAGAACACATGTTCACTCTTTCATATATTAAAACACATGTGTACTCTTTCATATATTAAAACAAATATGTACTCTTTCATATATTAGAAAACATGTGTACTTTTTCATATATCAAAAAACATGTGTACTCTTTAATATATTAGAACACATGTGTATTCTCTCATATACTAGAACAAATCTGTACTCTTTCATATATTAGAACAAATGTGTACTTTTTCATATATCAAAAAACATGTGTACTCTTTAATATATTAGAACACATGTGTATTCTCTCATATACTAGAACACATGTGTACTCTTTCATATATTAAAACACATGTGTACTTTTTCATAGATTGAAACAAATATGTACTCTTTCATATAATAGAAAAAATGTGTACTTTTTCATATATCAAAAAACATGTGTACTCTTTAATATATTAGAATAAATGTGTACTCTTCCATATATTAAAACACATGTATACTCTTTCTTATATTAAAACACATGTGTACTCTTTCATATATTAAAAAACATGCATACTTTTTAATATATTAAAACACATGTGTACTTGTTCATATATTAGAACACATGTGTACTCTTTCATATATTAGAACACATGTGTACTCTTTCATATATTAGAACAAATGTGTACTCTTTTAAATATTAGAACACATGTGAACTCTTTCATATATTAGAACACATGTGTACTCTTTCATATATTAGAACACATGTGTACTAATTCATATATTAAAACACATGTGTATTCTATAGTATAATAAAACACATGTGTACTCATTCATATATTGAAACACATGTGTACTCATTCATATATTAAAACACATGTGTACTCTTTCATATAATACAACACATATGTACTATTTCATATATATATAAACATATGTGCACTCTTTCATATATTAAAACACATGTGTACTCTTTCATATATAAGAACACATGTGTACTCTTTCATATATTAAAACTAATATGTACTCTTTCATACATTAGAAAACATGTGTACTCTTTCATATATTAAAAAAAATGTGTACTCTTTCATATATTAGAACACATGTGTATTCTCTCATATATTAGAACACATATGTACTCTCTAATATAATAAAATACATGAGTACTCTTTCATATATTAGAACACATGTGTACTCTTTCATATATTAGAACACATGTGTACTCTTTCATATATTAAAAGAAATGTGAACTCTTTCATATATTAGAACACATGTGTACTCTTTCATATATTAAAAGAAATGTGAACTCTTTCATATATTAGAACACATGTGTGTTCTCTCATATATTATAACACACGTGTACTCTTTAATACATTAAAACACATGTGTACTCTTTCATATATTAAAACACATGTGTACTCTTTAATATATTAAAACACATGAGTACTCTTTCATATATTAAAACACATGCGCACTCTTTCACATATTAGAACATATGTGTACTCTTTCATATATTAAAATACATTTGTACTCTTTAATCTATTAGAACACATGTATACTCTTTCATATATTAAAACACATGTGTACTCTTTAATATATTAAAACACATGAGTACTCTTTCATATGTTAAAAGACATGTGTACTTGTTCATATATTAAAACACATGTGTACCCTTTCATATATTAAAACAAATATATACTCTTTCATATATTGGAAAACATGTGTACTCTTTAATATATTAAAAAAAAAGTGTACTCTTTCATATATTAGAACACATGTGTATTCTCTCATATATTAGAACACATGTGTACTCTTTCATATATTAAAACAAATGTGTACTCTTTCATTTATTAGAACAAATGTGTATTTTTTAATATATTAAAATACATGTGTACTCTTTAATATATTAAAACACATGTGAACTCTTTCATTTATTAAAACACATGTGTACTCTTTAATATAATAAAACACATGAGTACTCTTTCATATATTAGATCACATGTGCACTCTTTCATATATTAGAACACATGTGTACTCTTTCATATATTAAAAGAATTGTGAACTCTTTCATATATTAGAACATATGTGTGTTCTCTCATATATTATAACACACGTGTACTCTTTAATATATTAGAACACATGTGTACTCTTTCATATATTAAAACACATGTGTACTCTTTAATATATTAAAACACATGAGTACTCTTTCATATATTAGAACACATGCGCACTCTTTCACATATTAGAACACATATGTACTCTTTTATATATTAAAATACATGTGTACTCTTTAATCTATTAGAACACATGTATACTCTTTCATATATTAAAACACATGTGTACTCTTTAATAAATTGAATCACATGAGTACTCTTTCATATATTAAAACACATGTGTATTCTTCCATATATTAAAACACATGTGTACTCATTCATACATTAAAACACATGTGCACTCTTTCATATAATACAACACATATGTTCTATTTCATGTAATACAACACATATGTACTATTTCATATAATACAACACATATGTACTATTTCATATAATACAACACATATGTACTATTTCATATATATATAAACGCATGTGCACTCTTTCATATATTAAAGCACATGTGTATTCTTTCATATATCAGAACACATGTGTACTCTTTCATATATTAGAACACTCGTGCACTCTTTCATATATTAGAACACATGCGCACTCTTTCACATATTAGAACACATGTGTACTCTTTCATATATTAAAATACATTCGTACTCTTTAATCTATTAGAACACATGTATACTCTTTCATATATCAAAACACATGTGTACTCTTTAATATATTAAAACACATGAGTACTCTTTCATATATTAAAACACATGTGTACTCGTTCATATAATAAAACACATGTGTACCCTTTCATATATTAAAACAAATATGTACTCTTTCATATATTAGAAAACATGTGTACTCTTTCATATATTAAAAAAAATGTGTACTCTTTCATATATTAGAACACATTTGTATTTTCTCATATATTAGAACACATGTGTACTCTTTCATATATTAAAACAAATGTGTACTCTTTCATATATTAGAACAAATGTGTATTTTTTAATATATTAAAATACATGTGTACTCTTTAATATATTAGAACACATGTGTACTCTTTCATATATTAAAAGAATTGTGAACTCTTTCATATATTAGAACATATGTGTGTTCTCTCATATATTATAACAAACGTGTACTCTTTAATATATTAGAACACATGTGTACTCTTTCATATATTAAAACACATGTGTACTCTTTAATATATTAGAACACATGCGCACTCTTTCACATATTAGAACACATGTGTACTCTTTCATATATTAAAAGAAATGTGTACTCTTTCATATATTAGAACACATGTGTATTCTCTCATATATTATAACACATGTGTAATCTTTCATATCTTAAAACAAATGTAAACTCTTTCACATATTAAAACAAATGTGTAATCTTTCATATAATAGAACAAATGTGTACTCTTTCATATATTAGAACACATGTTCACTCTTTCATATATTAAAACACATGTGTACTCTTTCATATATTAAAACAAATATGTACTCTTTCATATATTAGAAAACATGTGTACTTTTTCATATTTCAAAAAACATGTGTAATCTTTAATATATTAGAACACATGTGTATTCTCTCATATACTAGAACAAATCTGTACTCTTTCATATATTAGAACAAATGTGTACTTTTTCATATATCAAAAAACATGTGTACTCGTTAATATATTAGAACACATGTGTATTCTCTCATATACTAGAACACATGTGTACTCTTTCATATATTAAAACACATGTGTAATTTTTCATATATTGAAACAAATATGTACTCTTTCATATAATAGAAAAGATGTGAACTTTTTCATATATCAAAAAACATGTGTACTCTTTAATATATTAGAATAAATGTGTACTCTTCCATATATTAAAACACATGTATACTCTTTCTTATATTAAAACACATGTGTACTCTTTCATATATTAAAAAACATGCATACTTTTTCATATATTAAAACACATGTGTACTTGTTCATATATTAAAACACATGTGTACTCTTTCATATATTAGAACACATGTGTACTCTTTCATATATTAGAACAAATGTGTACTCTTTTAAAAATTAGAACACATGTGAACTCTTTCATATATTAGAACACATGTGTACTCTTTCATATATTAGAACACATGTGTACTATTTCATATATTAAAACACATGTGTATTCTATAGTATAATAAAACACATGTGTACTCATTCATATATTGAAACACATGTGTACTCATTCATATATTAAAACACATGTGTACTCTTTCATATATAAGAACACATGTGTACTCTTTCATATATTAGAACACATGTGCACTTTTTCATATATTAAAACACATGTGTACCCTTTCATATATTAAAACAAATATGTACTCTTTCATACATTAGAAAACTTGTGTACTCTTTCATATATTAAAAAAAATGTGTACTCTTTCATATATTAGAACACATGTGTATTCTCTCATATTTTAGAACACATATGTACTCTCTAATATAATAAAATACATGAGTACTCTTTCATATATTAGAACACATGTGCACTCTTTCATATATTAGAACACATGTGTACTCTTTCATATATTAAAAGAAATGTGAACTCTTTCATATATTAGAACACATGTGTGTTCTCTCATATATTATAACACACGTTTACTCTTTAATACATTAAAACACATGTGTACTCTTTCATATATTAAAACATATGTGTACTCTTTAATATATTGAAACACATGAGTACTCTTTCATATATTAAAACACATGCGCACTCTTTCACATATTAGAACATATGTGTACTCTTTCATATATTAAAATACATTTGTACTCTTTAATCTATTAGAACACATGTATACTCTTTCATATATTAAAACACATGTGTACTATTTAATATATTAAAACACATGAGTACTCTTTCATATATTAAAAGACATGTGTACTTGTTCATATATTAAAACACATGTGTACCCTTTCATATATTAAAACAAATATGTACTCTTTCATATATTGGAAAACATGTGTACTCTTTAATATATTAAAAAAAATGTGTACTCTTTCATATATTAGAACACATGTGTATTCTCTCATATATTAGAACACATGTGTACTCTTTCATATATTAAAACAAATGTGTACTCTTTCATATATTAGAACAAATTTGTATTTTCTAATATATTAAAATACATGTGTACTCTTTAATATATTAAAACACATGTGAACTCTTTCATTTATTAAAACACATGTGTACTCTTTAATATAATAAAACACATGAGTACTCTTTCATATATTAGATCACATGTGCACTCTTTCATATATTAAAAGAATTGTGAACTCTTTCATATATTAGAACATATGTGTGTTCTCTCATATATTATAACACACGTGTACTCTTTAATATATTAGAACACATGTGTACTCTTTCATATATTAAAACACATGTGTACTCTTTAATATATTAAAACACATGAGTACTCTTTCATATATTAGAACACATGCGCACTCTTTCACATATTAGAACACATGTGTACTCTTTTATATATTAAAATACATGTGTACTCTTTAATCTATTAGAACACATGTATACTCTTTCATATATTAAAACACATGTGTACTCTTTAATAAATTAAATCACATGAGTACTCTTCCATATATTAAAACACATGTGTATTCTTCCATATATTAAAACACATGTGTACTCATTCATACATTAAAACACATGTGCACTCTTTCATATAATACAACACATATGTTCTATTTCATGTAATACAACACATATGTACTATTTCATATAATACAACACATATGTACTATTTCATATAATACAACACATATGTACTATTTCATATATATATAAACGCATGTGCACTCTTTCATATATTAAAGCACATGTGTATTCTTTCATATATCAGAACACATGTGTACTTTTTCATATATTAGAACACTCGTGCACTCTTTCATATATTAGAACACATGCGCACTCTTTCACATATTAGAACACATGTGTACTCTCTCATATATTAAAATACATTTGTACTCTTTAATCTATTAGAACACATGTATACTCTTTCATATATTAAAAAACATGTGTACTCTTTAATATATTAAAACACATGAGTACTCTTTCATATATTAAAACACATGTGTACTTGTTCATATAATAAAAACACATGTGTACCCTTTCATATATTAAAACAAATATGTACTCTTTCATATATTAGAAAACATGTGTACTCTTTCATATATTAAAAAAAATGTGTACTCTTTCATATATTAGAACACATGTGTATTTTCTCATATATTAGAACACATGTGTACTCTTTCATATATTAAAACAAATGTGTACTCTTTCATATATTAGAACAAATGTGTATTTTTAATATATTAAAATACATGTGTACTCTTTAATATATTAGAACACATGTGTACTCTTTCATATATTAAAAGAATTGTGAACTCTTTCATATATTAGAACATATGTGTGTTCTCTCATATATTATAACAAACGTGTACTCTTTAATATATTAGAACACATGTGTACTCTTTCATATATTAAAAACACATGTGTACTCTTTAATATATTAGAACACATGCGCACTCTTTCACATATTAGAACACATGTGTACTCTTTAATATATTAAAATACATGTGTACTCTTTAATCTATTAGAACACATGTATACTCTTTCATAGATTAAAACACATGTGTACTCTTTAATAAATTAAATCACATGAGTACTCTTTCATATATTAAAACACATGTGTATTCTTCCATATATTAAAACACATGTGCACTCTTTCATATAATACAACACATATGTTCTATTTCATATAATACAACACATATGTACTATTTCATATAATGCAACACATATGTACTATTTCATATATATATAAACGCATGTGCACTCTTTCATATATTAAAGCACATGTGTATTGTTTCATATATCAGAACACATGTGTACTTTTTCATATATTAGAACACTTGGCACTCTTTCATATATTAGAACACATGTGTACTCTTTCATATATTAAAAGAAATGTGTACTCTTTCATATATTAGAACACATGTATATTCTCTCATATATTATAACACATGTGTAATCTTTCATATCTTAAAACAAATGTAAACTCTTTCATATATTAAAACAAATGTGTAATCTTTCATATAATAGAACAAATGTGTACTCTTTCATATATTAGAACACATGTTCACTCTTTCATATATTAAAACAAATGTGTAATCTTTCATATATTAGAACAAATCTGTACTCTTTCATATATTAGAACAAATGTGTACTTTTTCATATATCAAAAAAACATGTGTACTCTTTCATATATTAGAACCCATGTGTATTCTTTCTTATATTAGAATACATGTGTACTCTTTCATATATTAGAAAAAATGTGTGCTCTTTCATATATTAGAACACATGGATACTCTTTCATATATTAGAACACATGTGTACTCTTTCATATAGTATAACAAATGTGTACTCTTTCATATTAGAACACTTATGTATACTTTCATATATTAGAACACATGTGTACTCTTTCATTTATTAGACAACAAATGTACACTTTCATATATTGGAACACATGTTTACTCTTCCATATATTAGAACAAATGTGTACTCTTTCATATATTAGAACACATATATACTCTTTCATATATTAGAACAAATGTTCACTCTTTCATATATTAATACACATGTGCTATCTTTCATATATTAGAACAAATGTGTACTCTTTAATATATTAGAACAAATGTGTACTCTTTCATATTTGATATATTAGAAGACATGTGTACTCTTTCATATATTAGAACACATTTGTATTCTTTTAAATATTAGAACACATGTGAACTCTTTCATATATTAGAACACATGTGTACTCTTTCATATATTAGAACACATGTGTACTCTTTCATATATTAGAACACATGTGTACTCTTTTAAATATTAGAACACATGTGAACTCTTTCATATATTAGAACACATGTGTACTCTTTCATATATTAGAACACATGTGTACAATTTCATATATTAAAACACATGTGTATTCTATAGTATAATAAAACACATGTGTACTCATTTATATATTGAAACACATGTGTACTCTTTCATATATAAGAACACATGTTTACTCTTTCATATATTAGAACACATGTGCACTCTTTCATATATTCACATGTGTACTCTTTCATATATTAAAAGAAATGTGTACTCTTTCATATATTAGAACACATGTGTACTCTTTCATATATAAGAACACATGTGTACTCTTTCATATATAAGAATACATGTGTACTCTTTCATATATTAGAACACATGTGCACTCTTTCATATATTCACATGTGTACTCTTTCATATATTAAAAGAAATGTGTACTCTTTCATATATTAGAACACATGTGTATTCTCTCATATATTATAACACATGTGTAATCTTTCATATATTAAAACAAATGTATACTCTTTCATATATTAGAACACATGTGTACTCTTTCATATATTATAACAAATGTGTACTCTTTCATATATTAGAACACATGTGTATTCTCTCGTATATTATAACACATGTGTAATCTTTCATATATTAAAACAAATGTGTTATCTTTCATATATTAGAACAAATGTCCCAGGTAACATTTGAATATTCCGGGAATGTTCCATTCGGATTTAATGTTCCCCAATATTCCCACATTCCATACTGATGGTCCCGGAATCTTCCTGGGACATAAGAATGGAATATAATTCCAATTGAATATTCAGGGAATGTTCCCTCAAGCTCATTAAATTCATAACATGTAAATTCATTTTTATGAATGTTCAGGGAATACTCGCTGAACATCAGTAAATT
The DNA here is from genome assembly GCA_947561585.1 of Caprella mutica. NCBI lineage: Eukaryota > Metazoa > Arthropoda > Malacostraca > Amphipoda > Caprellidae > Caprella > Caprella mutica. The sequence goes on from CANNZV010002987.1 coordinate 42,546, forward strand.
TATTCCATTTTCGAATCTTTTATGGAATATTCAGGGAACATTCCCTGAATATTGACCAACCTTTACATAATTCTATCAATAAAGTATTTCAATGGAGTATTCGAGGGATATTCCCTGAACATATGTTTATTCATACTATCTTCTACAATTTAATGAAATATTTAGGGAACATTCCTGGAATATTGGAAACAATGAAGATAATCCTAAACATTCATCTCTTCCATGGGAGTATTCAAGGAATATTCCCTGAACATGAAATTTCCGAACTATCTTCTACAATTTAATGGAATGTTTAGGGAACATTCCTGGATTATCGGATAATACTTTAAATAATTATAAGCATTCATCTCTTCCTAGGGAGTATTCAAGAAATATTCCCTGAACATAAGATTTTCAACCTATCTTCTACAATTTAATGAAATGTTTGGGGAACATTCCTGGATTATCGGATAATACTTTAAATAATCCTAAATATTCTTCTCTTCCTTGGGAGTATTCAAGGAATATTCCCTGAACATAAGATTTTCAAACTATCTTCTAAAATTTAATGGAATATTTAGGGAACATTCCTGGATTATCGGAAAAACTGAAAATAATTCTAAACATTCATCTCTTCCTTGGGAGTATTCAAGGAATATTCCCCGAATATAAGATTTTCGAACTATATTTTACAATTTAATGGAAAGTTTAGGGAACATTCCTGGATTATTGGAAAAACTGAAAATAATTCTAAACATCCATATCTTCCTTGGGAGTATTCAAGGAATATTCCCTGAACGTAAGATTTTCAAACTATATTCTACAATTTAATGGAATATTTAGGGAACATTCCTGGATTATCGGATAATACTTTAAATAATTCTAAACATTCATCTCTTCCATGGGAGTATTCAAGGAATATTCCCTGAAACAAATGGTTTTCAAACTATCTTCTACAATTTAATGGAATATTTAGGGAACATTCCTTGATTATCAGAAAAACTGAAAATAATTCTAAACATTCATCTCTTCCTTGGGAGTATTCGAGGAATATTCCCTGAACATAAGATTTTCGAACTATCTTCTACAATTTAATGGAATATTTAGGGAACATTCCTGGAATATTGGAGAAACTGAAAATAAATCTAAATATTCATCTCTTCCATGGGAGTATTCAAGGAATATTCCCTGAACGTAAGATTTTCGAACTATCTTCTTCAATTTAATGGAATATTTAGGGAACATTCCTGGATTATCAGAAAACTGAAAATAATTCTAAACATTCATCTCTTCCTTGGGAGTATTCAAGGAATATTCCCTGAACAAAAGATTTTCAACCTATTTTCTACAATTTAATGAAATGTTTAGGGAACATCCATGGATTATCGGATATTACTTTAAATAATTCTAAACACCCATCTCTTTCTTGGGAGTATTCAAGGAATATTCCCTGAACAAAAGATTTTCAACCTATTTTCTACAATTTAATGGAATGTTTAGGGAACATCCCTGGATTATCGGATAATACTTTAAATAATTCTAAACATTCTTCTCTTCCTTGGGAGTATTCAAGGAATATTCCAAGAACATAAGATTTTCAAACTATTTTCTACAATTTAATGGAATATTTAGGGAACATTCCTGGGTTATTGGAAAAAGTGAAAATAATTCTAAACATTCATCTCTTCCTTGGGAATATTCAAAGAATATTTCCTGAACATATGATTTTCGAACTATCTTCTACAATTTAATGGATTATTCAGGGAATATTCCTGGATTATTGGAAAAACTGAAAATAATTCTAAACATTAAACCCTTCCCTGCGAGTATTCAAGGAATATTCCCTGAACATAAGATTTTCGAACAATTTAATGGAATGTTTAGGGAACACTCTTGGATTATCGGATAATACTTTAAATAACTATAATAATTATAAGGAGTATTAAAGGAATATTCTCTGAACATATCTAGAAGCATACAATAATCTACAAAATAGTGGAATGTCTAAGGAACAGTCCTGGATTATAGGAAAATACTTTAAATAATTCTAACAATCAACAATTTCAATTGAGTATTCAAGGAATATTCCCTGAATATAAGTTTATTTATTCTATGTTCTACAATTATTAAGTGGAATTTTTAGGGAATATTCGTGGATTATCGGAGAATACTTTAAATGATTAAACTAAATAAATGGATTTCTTGAGGAGAATTTCCATAACATAAGTATAGATTCAAACAATATTCTACAAGTAAATGGAATCTTCAAGGAATATTCCTGGATTATCAGTAGATACTTTAAATAATTTTAACATTTTAGTTTATCATTTGAGTACCAAAGGAATATTCCCTCAATATTAGCATATTCAAACGATCTTCTATAATTAAATGGAATGTTCAGGGAACATTCCTGAATTATCGGTAAAACAATAGAATTATTTTAAGTTTTACCGATAATCCAGGAATGTTCTACATTCCATTATATTGTAGAATATTGTATGCATATAGTTATGTTCAGAGGTTTTTTCTTTAATAATTTGCAAGTATTATTTGTAATTATAAGAATATTTGTAATATTTGTAATATTCGTAATATTTGTAATATTTGTAATATTTGTAATATTTGTAATATTGTAATATTTGTAATATTTATAATATTTGTAATATTTGTAATATTTAAAGTGTTATCCGATAATCCAAGAGTGTTCCCACAACATTCCATTAAATTATAGCAGATAGTTTGAAAATATTATGTTCAGGGAATATTTCTTGAATATTCCCAAGGATTTTCAATTCAGAATTCTAATTAATCAATATTATTGCTACCTAGACTTGCAAGGGGTGTTGACTACTGAATTCAAATATATAAAAAAAATTCTACTGAATATGAATATATAAAACAATTAAGGAGGATTTATTAAAATTATTCTGGTGTAATGTTAATGGTTATAATCATATATTAAAAACTTTCGATATGAGATAATCAATTTCTTAAAGTTTAAATCATCTTTTTATATCTTGTGAATTATATTTAAACCCCGTGCGAGGCTAAGCCATTTCTGATATGTGTTGAGTTTTGCAGTGTGCGTGACGTCATCACAGCAACACTCGAAAGTCAAATTTAAAGTAACTAAAATGCGTCAAATCATAATAATTTTAATTTGTGGTCAATATATGAATGCAATAATAAATTTAGTTTATTATTTAATCACATAAGTCTCTAATTTTCTATTTAATAGTACTGCTTTGATGACGTCACGTACACTGAGCACATTATTTGCCTCTGCCAAGTAAAAGTTCAACTGGAACAGTTTAAACTTGATCAGTTCTATTTTCCATTTCACAGCGAGTGGTTGAGCTAATTGTTGTGCAATTAATGAATCGAAATTGTTTGCTCCTTTCGTCAAATATGGAACAAATACTATTGAAAAAACAATTATTTTCAGTTCAAATTAGAGAATTATAGTAGCTACATTCAACGCTATTGAAAATAGGTAGAATGGTAAAGATTTTACTTTCAAAAACGTGCCCGTGAAATAAGTGTCTCCGCCATATTGAACAGCAGTTGTCCGCTAGATGGCTTCCTGCTACCCAATCGGAAGTTAGCCATATTGCAGCAGTAGCTAGTGAATATTACACTATTTACACAGGCGGCTACCACCAAACTACAAAGAGATGATTCTTATTGGCTATTGTGACAGAGCTACTCTGATATCATTAACTGTAAGTATAGGTATAACTACTTAGGTATCATCAAATTAAATAGGTAGTTTAATCAAATTCCTATATCGTTTTACTGAATTAGGTCCGTAGGCACATGATCTCGAGTAATCTAGTATCTTAATAAACAATGAAAAATGAATACATGTTGCAATAGTACCTACCTTGTTACGTACCTATGTGTAGATATGTTATTAATTTTACTATCTTACAGTTATATTCGCTTATCTTTATTATTGTTTAGGTATGCTTAGTTACCTTTGTACTAGGGCTAGTTACGAATTATCGGTCAGTTCCATATCTTCGATCATATGAAAAACTATAATAGGAGCTACCTATCTCTAGACTATAGGTAGGGTAAGTTACGCTTTGTCGGTCGGTTTCACATGTTCAGTCATATAAGAAAAAACTATATACCTAATCGGAAATTTATTTTTATTGGTATCCATGATACCTTAAGGTATCATAGATACCAATAAAAGTAATAATTTTTATATATTTTTTCTTATATGACCAATAACGTGATTGTGAAACTGTCAGATTATTCGAAACTTACCTACCCTAGGTACCTATTAATTATTATTGAATTCTTGTATTTATTAATGTATTATGGATGGTAACGGTGTCATATCATGGATATAAATTATTTAAACATTAGACTAATTAATTCTTGTTAGGTACTACCCATGTACCTAAATCGTTTTCTCATCTGAGTCTATGACCGAAGATGTGGAACTGACCGATAATTCGTAATTTGCCCTAATATCAAGTTAGCTATGACAATTCATCATTATTCATGCCTATAAATTATAAAGTCATCAGTCTTGCCAATAGTTTTTTCTACTGTCAACTGATAGGTAAAATAAAAGTAATAATTAATGAGGTGATAGAATGAGTACCTAAAAAAATGACCTGCTGATAGGTATAACTGTGATCGAATTGACTCACTTCAGGGCAACTTTTTGATAACTCTATTTCTAGTAATGCATGAGTCATGATTTGAATTGAAATGTATATATTATAATTTATAGCTCTTGTTAATATTATCCCTCCCCATAATAAAGAGCATTGTGTTTTTATAAATACATATATTTATCCATCATGCTCAAGAATTTTTTTATATAACTCAGTTTACTTATACTAGATATCTTCCAAATACTCCAAAATTTTCCAAATACTCCAAAATTTCCCAAATACTCCGAAATTTTCCGAAAACTACCAAATTTTCCGAAAACTACCAAATTTTCCGAAAACTACCAAATTTTCCTAAAACTACCAAATTTTCCTAAAACATTAAATTTTCCTTAAACATTAAATTTTCCTTAAACATTAAATTTTCCTAAAACATTAAATTTTCCTAAAACATTAAATTTTCCTAAAACATTAAATTTTCCGAAAACTAAATTTTCCGAAAACATTAAATTTCCCTAAAACATTAAATTTTCCTAAAACATTAAATTTTCCTTAAACATTAAATTTTCCTAAAACTTTAAATTTTCCTAAAACATTAAATTTTCCGAAAGCATTAAATTTTCCGAAAGCATTAAATTTTCCGAAAGCATTAAATTTTCCGAAAGCATTGAATTTTCCGAAGGCTTTAAATTTTCCGAAGGCTTTAAATTTTCCGAAGGCTTTAAATTTTCCGAAGGCTTTAAATTTTCCGAAGGCTTTAAATTTTCCGAAGGCTTTAAATTTTCCGAAGGCTTTAAATTTTCCGAAGGCTTTAAATTTTCTGAAGGCTTTAAATTTTCCGAAAACATTAAATTTTCCGATAACATTAAATTTTCCGATAACATTAAATTTTCCGATAACATTAAATTTTCCGAAAACATTAAATTTTCCGAAAACATTAAATTTTCCGAAAACATTAAATTTTCCGAAAACATTAAATTTTCCGAAAACATTAAATTTTCCGAAAACATTAAATTTTCAGAAGACATTAAATTTTCAGAAGACATTAAATTTTCAGAAGACATTAAATTTTCAGAAGACATTAAATTTTCAGAAGACATTAAAATTTCAGAAGACATTAAATTTTCAGAAGACATTAAATTTTCAGAAGACATTAAATTTTCAGAAGACATTAAATTTTCAGAAGACATTAAATTTTCAGAAGACATTAAATTTTCAGAAGACATTAAATTTTCAGAAGACATTAAATTTTCAGAAGACATTAAATTTTCAGAAGACATTAAATTTTCAGAAGACATTAAATTTTCAGAAGACATTAAATTTTCAGTAGACATTAAATTTTCAGAAGACATTAAATTTTCAGAAAACATATAATTTTTCGAAAACTCAAACTTGTCCGAAGATCAAATTTTCTCTCAAGAAACTCATCCAAATTCATCCAAAACCTCAATTCTTTCAAAAACTCAAAATTCTTCCAAAAACTCTCATTGTATACCCCTCTCTTACAGTTCCAGCTCTTCTACTCTTAAATGACGAATAACGATGTTCATACTTCATAGCAAATTGGGTTCTCTTCACTGATGTAAATCAAAATAGAAATAAGCTACTACAGAAAATACGAAATCTTAATACTTTTTGGACAATCTTGATCGAAAAAGCTAGGTGAGTATTGTAGCAATTATATTCTTATGAATAATTCATTAATAATATTTAGTTGATTAGCAATATCTAAAAAATTGATTTTTAAAAAAAAAATTCTTATTTTATTTTATTTTATTTTTTGAAATCATAGTTCAATCTTCCAGATAATTTAGTAATATTTTTAGACACCAATTAATTATTCATTGGTTCTTGAACGAGGCCAAACTTTCGAATGCTACTTCTAATATGCATCCTGCATGCAATAATCTATGGATACATACTTTATTTTAATTTCAGAGCATTAGTGCTCTTTTAACTAATATTAGGGTTAAAGTCTATCCTATTCTTAATTATTTTAATTATATCAAATGTTATTTATTTGCAGCTGTTACATCACTTTAATTTTTGCAGAATAATAGCTAAGCCAATTTCAATTACAGATACTATGAGACGGACATCTTATAGGAGAATGGCTGTACAACTTCAGATATCTATTCTGTGGTTGGACTGTGGGTGCGAGGAACAGGAAAATGGACGAGAAGAATGAATGAAGTTATCCCCTTCCTAAGGTTTCCCCTCTATTCGTTAAATCTGGTGTCTCATGTTCAGTAATCGATGAGACTATTTACTCAGCTATGCTGGGTAAGTTACAAATTGATGCACAGTTCCACATTTTCGATTATACTACCTATAAAACGAATATATTTAATATAACTTTTCTATACGTTAATTTTATTGGTCACAAATCTAAAACGTTCAATTTTATAATTTTTACTTCTATGATCGAGAATGTGGAAATATCGATAATTCGTAACTGACCCTAAATAGTGAACCTCAAATTATGACTATTTACAAATTGTTTAATAAGCCTGGTAGGGATCTATCCTGAAGCTGTATATGGCTAATGGAAGAGAACGAGAGCAGCGTCTCTTGGGTTTTTACGTGTTGTAATTTTCATTATGGATTGTCTTTTTTTACTTTTACCAAGTTTATAATTTTATTAACGCTACTTGCAGTTTTAGAGGATAATGCTAGAGAAATGCTCTTCAACTACGAGGTCTTAGAGATTTTGTGTTAGGTAGACAGGATCGTATAGGCTTTATTAGGAGACAATTTTGTCCTTTATCGTCATATACCTTGGTAAGTGACTGTATTCACGATGTAGCTTTTCTGTATCCATGAGCATTGTCAACTTGCCCTAATCTAGAGACAACTTGCTCTAATCTAGAGACAACTTGCCCTAATCTTGAGACAACTTGCCCTAATCTTGAGACAACTTGCCCTAATCTTGAGACAACTTGCCCTAATCTTGAGACAACTTGCCCTAATCTTGAGACAACTTGCCCTAATCTTGAGACAGCTGACCCTGATCTTGAGACAGCTGACCCTGATCTTGAGACAGCTGACCCTGATCTTGAGACAGCTGACCCTGATCTTGAGACAGCTGACCCTGATCTTGAGACAGCTGACCCTGATCTTGAGACAGCTGATCCTAATCTTGAGACAACTGACCCTAATCTTGAGACAACTGACCCTAATCTTGAGACAACTGACCCTAATCTTGAGACAACTGACCCTAATCTTGAGACAACTGACCCTAATCTTGAGACAACTGACCCTAATCTTGAGACAACTGACCCTAATCTTGAGACAACTGACCCTAATCTTGAGACAACTGACCCTAATCTTGAGACAACTGACCCTAATCTTGAGACAACTGACCCTAATCTTGAGACAACTGACCCTAATCTTGAGACAACTGACCCTAATCTTGAGACAACTGACCCTAATCTTGAGACAACTGACCCTAATCTTGAGACAACTGACCCTAATCTTGAGACAACTGACCCTAATCTTGAGACAACTGACCCTAATCTTGAGACAACTGACCCTAATCTTGAGACAACTGACCCTAATCTTGAGACAACTGACCCTAATCTTGAGACAGCTGACCCTGATCTTGAGACAACTGACCCTAATCTTGAGACAACTGACCCTAATCTTGAGACAACTGACCCTAATCTTGAGACAACTGACCCTAATCTTGAGACAACTGACCCTAATCTTGAGACAACTGATCCTAGCCTTGAGACTACTGATCCTAGCCTTGAGACTACTGATCCTAATCTTGAGACTACTGATCCTAGCCTTGAGACAACTGATCCTAGCCTTGAGACTACTGATCCTAGCCTTGAGACTACTGATCCTAGCCTTGAGACTACTGATCCTAGCCTTGAGACTACTGATCTTAGCCTTGAGACAACTGATCTTAGCCTTGAGACAACTGATCCTAGCCTTGAGACAACTGATCCTAGCCTTGAGACAACTGATCCTAGCCTTGAGACAACTGACCCTAATCTTGAGACAACTGACCCTAATCTTGAGACAACTGACCCTAATCTTGAGACAACTGACCCTAATCTTGAGACAACTGACCCTAATCTTGAGACAACTGACCCTAATCTTGAGACAACTGACCCTAATCTTGAGACAACTGACCCTAATCTTGAGACAACTGACCCTAATCTTGAGACAGCTGACCCTGATCTTGAGACAACTGACCCTAATCTTGAGACAACTGACCCTAATCTTGAGACAACTGATCCTAGCCTTGAGACAACTGATCCTAGCCTTGAGACTACTGATCCTAGCCTTGAGACTACTGATCCTAATCTTGAGACTACTGATCCTAGCCTTGAGACAACTGATCCTAGCCTTGAGACAACTGATCCTAGCCTTGAGACTACTGATCCTAGCCTTGAGACTACTGATCCTAGCCTTGAGACTACTGATCTTAGCCTTGAGACAACTGATCCTAGCCTTGAGACTACTGATCCTAGCCTTGAGACTACTGATCCTAGCCTTGAGACTACTGATCTTAGCCTTGAGACAACTGATCCTAGCCTTGAGACAACTGATCCTAGCCTTGAGACAACTGATCCTAGCCTTGAGACAACTGATCCTAGCCTTGAGACAACTGATCCTAGCCTTGAGACAACTGATCCTAGCCTTGAGACTACTGATCTAATTTTGAGACTACTGATCTAATTTTCAGACTACTGATCCTAATTTTGAGACTACTGATCCTAATTTTGAGACTACTGATCCTAATTTTGAGACTACAGATCCTAATTTTGAGACTACAGATCATAATTTTGAGACTACAGATCCTAATTTTGAGACTACAGATCCTAATTTTGAAACTACTGATCCTAATTTTGAGACTACAGATCCTAATTTTGAGACTACAGATCCTAATTTTGAAACTACTGATCCTAATTTTGAGACTACAGATCCTAATTTTGAAACTACTGATCCTAATTTTGAGACTACAGATCCTAATTTTGAAACTACTGATCCTAATCTTGAGACTACTGATCCTAATCTTGAGACTACAGATCCTAATTTTGAAACTACTGATCCTAATCTTGCAGCTATAGAACGTTTGTAAATAAAGAATTAAATATATAGTCTAAGTTAGAAATTTTGTTAGATAGAATGTTATAGATAAATATTAAGTTTTGTAGTTAGTTATATAGATTTTTTGTTCAAGTATTTTAATAGATTTTTTAAACGTTTTTTATAGCCTTCAGGGTAATGGAATTTGAGCAGCTATACGTGTCAGGTACCTGAATAAAATATCCTCTTACTTGCTAATCATTTCCCTATAATCTATATTAATTAAACTATAGATGAAGAATCCATTTGAATAGTTAGTTTTTATCCAAAAATAGCACAACATTTGTTTTTCAATAAATCGATTGGTTACATTTTCAATTATCATGTTTTCTGTTTTTTAGGTAATTATTTACTATAAACTGTTATTCCTCTATTTTTACCGTCTGTCATTTCTTCCTATAATTCCTTGAGTTCATTTTCATTTTGGTTTCTGCAATATTGCCAGAGTGCGCTGGGTCTACACTGTCACCTGTGATATCAGAGTAGTCGACCTAGTGCATGGAGCTTAGTTTTACTTCCCCCCTCTTCCATGATGTCTTCTTTCTATTTTCTTGATGGAAAAAGTCATTGAAAATAGGATGCGAGAGTATACTGTAAAACCATTAGATAGTAGTAAAAATATATTACCATTGATTCCGCAGCAAATCTTGACTCACTATAGCTTATATAGTAGATTACTACCATCTTGACTCAGGTGACATTTAACATTCCCACTATAAATTCACAGTTCTAATTTAGTCTTCTGAAAGTGTTCCATAGGATTCTTCTGACAGTGTTCCAAAGGATTCTTCTGACAGTGTTCCAAAGGAATTTTCAGAGAATGTTCCTAAGGAGTCTTCAGAGAATGTTCCAAAGGAGTCTTCAGAGAATGTTCCAAAGAAGTTTTCAGAGAATGTTCCAAAAGAGTCTTCAGAAGTTGTTCCAAAGGAGTCTTCAAGTAATGTTCCAAAGAAGTCTTCATGGAATGTTCCAATGAAGTCTTCATGGAATGTTCCAATGGAGTCTTCAAGGAATGTTCCAATGGAGTCTTCGGGGAATGTTCCAATGGAGTCTTCGGGGAATGTTCCAATGGAGTCTTCGGGGAATGTTCCAATGGAGTCTTCGGGGAATGTTCCAATGGAGTATTCAGGGAATGTTCCAATGGAGTCTTCATGGAATGTTCCAATGGAGTCTTCAGGGAATTTTCCAATTGAGTCTTCAGGGAATTTTCCAATGGAGTCTTCAGGGAATTTTCCAATGGAGTCTTCAGGGAATGTTCCAATGGAGTATTCAGGGAATGTTCCTATGGAGTCTTCAAGGAATATTCCAATGGCAGTCTTCAGGGAATGTTCCAATGGAGTCTTCAGGGAATGTTCCAATGGAGTCTTCAGGGAATGTTCCAATGGAGTCTTCAGGGAATGTTCCAATGGAGTCTTCAGGGAATGTTCCAATGGAGTCTTCAGGGAATGTTCCAATGGAGTCTTCAAGGAATGTTCCAATGGAGTCTTCGGGGAATGTCCCAATGGAGTCTTCAGGGAATGTTCCAAAGGGAATATTTTTGAAGATTCCATTGGAATATTCCTGGAATGTGTCAGAAAAGGAACATTCAGGGGACATTCCAGTGGAACATTCAGGGAACGTTCCAATGGAACGTTCCTGGAATCTTCTGGGAAGGTTCAATGTTACCTGGGGTGTACTCTTTCATATATTAGAACACATGTTTACTCTTTCATATATTGAAACAAATGTGTAATCTTTCATATATTAGAACAAATCTGTACTCCTTCATATATTAGAACAAATGTGTACTTTTTCATATATTAATAAACATGTGTACTCTTTAATATATTAGAACGAATGTATATTCTTTCATATATTAGAACACATGTGTACTCTTTCATATATTAAAATAAATGTGTTATCTTTCATATATTAAAACACATGTGTACTCGATCATATATTAAAACACATGTGTTCTCTTTCATATATTAAAACACATGTGTACTCTTTCATATATTAAACACATGTGTACTCGATCATATATTAAAAAACATGTGTACTCTCTCAAATATTAAAACATATGTGTACTCTTTCATATATTAAAAAACATGTGTACTTTTTCATATATTAAAACACATGTGTACCCTTTCATATATTAAAACAAATATGTACTCTTTCATACATTAGAAAACATGTGTACTCTTTCATATATTAAAAAAAATGTGTACTTTTCATATATTAGAACACATGTGTATCCTCTCATATATTAGAACACATATGTACTCTCTAATATAATAAAATACATGAGTACTCTTTCATATATTAGAACACATGTGCACTCTTTCATATATTAGAACACATGTGTACTCTTTCATATATTAAAAGAAATGTGAACTCTTTCATATATTAGAACACATGTGTGTTCTCTCATATATTATAACACACGTGTACTCTTTAATACATTAAAACACATGTGTACTCTTTCATATATTAAAACACATGTGTACTCTTTAATATATTAAAACACATGAGTACTCTTTCATATATTAAAACACATGCGCACTCTTTCACATATTAGAACACATGTGTACTCTTTCATATATTAAAATACATTTGTACTCTTTAATCTATTAGAACACATGTATACTCTTTCATTTATTAAAACACATGTGTACTTTTTAATATATTAAAACACATGAGTACTCTTTCATATATTAAAAGACATGTGTACTCTTTCATATATTAGAACACATGTGTATTCTCTCATATATTAGAACACATGTGTACTCTTCCATATATTAAAACAAATGTGTACTCTTTCATATATTAGAACAAATGTGTATTTTTTAATATATTAAAATACATGTGTACTCTTTAATATATTAGAACACATGTGAACTCTTTCATTTATTAAAACACATGTGTACTCTTTAATATAATAAAGCACATGAGTACTCTTTCATATATTAGATCACATGTGCACTCTTTCATATATTAGAACACATGTGTACTCTTTCATATATTAAAAGAATTGTGAACTCTTTCATATATTAGAACATATGTGTGTTCTCTCATATATTATAACACACGTGTACTCTTTAATTTATTAGAACACATGTGTACTCTTTCATATATTAAAACACATGTGTACTCTTTAATATATTAAAACACATGCGCACTCTTTCACATATTAGAACACATGTGTACTCTTTTATATATTAAAATACATGTGTACTCTTTAATCTATTAGAACACATGTATACTCTTTCATAGATTAAAACACATGTGTACTCTTTAATAAATTAAATCACATGAGTACTCTTTCATATATTAAAACACATGTGTATTCTTCCATATATTAAAACACATGTGCACTCTTTCATATAATACAACACATATGTTCTATTTCATATAATACAACACATATGTACTATTTCATATAATGCAACACATATGTACTATTTCATATATATATAAACGCATGTGCACTCTTTCATATATTAAAGCACATGTGTATTGTTTCATATATCAGAACACATGTGTACTTTTTCATATATTAGAACACTTGTGCACTCTTTCATATATTAGAACACATGTGTACTCTTTCATATATTAAAGGAAATGTGTACTCTTTCATATATTAGAACACATGTATATTCTCTCATATATTATAACACATGTGTAATCTTTCATATCTTAAAACAAATGTAAACTCTTTCATATATTAAAACAAATGTGTAATCTTTCATATAATAGAACAAATGTGTACTCTTTCATATATTAGAACACATGTTCACTCTTTCATATGTTAAAACAAATGTGTAATCTTTCATATATTAGAACAAATCTGTACTCTTTCATATATTAGAACAAATGTGTACTTTTTCATATATCAAAAAAACATGTGTACTCTTTCATATATTAGAACCCATGTGTATTCTTTCTTATATTAGAATACATGTGTACTCTTTCATATATTAGAAAAAATGTGTGCTCTTTCATATATTAGAACACATGGATACTCTTTCATATATTAGAACACATGTGTACTCTTTCATTTATTAGACAACAAATGTACACTTTCATATATTGGAACACATGTTTACTCTTCCATATATTAGAACAAATGTGTACTCTTTCATATATTAGAACACATATATACTCTTTCATATATTAGAACAAATGTTCACTCTTTCATATATTAATACACATGTGCTATCTTTCATATATTAGAACAAATGTGTACTCTTTAATATATTAGAACAAATGTGTACTCTTTCATATTTGATATATTAGAAGACATGTGTACTCTTTCATATATTAGAACACATTTGTATTCTTTTAAATATTAGAACACATGTGAACTCTTTCATATATTAGAACACATGTGTACTCTTTCATATATTAGAACACATGTGTACTCTTTCATATATTAGAACACATGTGTACTCTTTTAAATATTAGAACACATGTGAACTCTTTCATATATTAGAACACATGTGTACTCTTTCATATATTAGAACACATGTGTACAATTTCATATATTAAAACACATGTGTATTCTATAGTATAATAAAACACATGTGTACTCATTTATATATTGAAACACATGTGTACTCTTTCATATATAAGAACACATGTTTACTCTTTCATATATTAGAACACATGTGCACTCTTTCATATATTCACATGTGTACTCTTTCATATATAAAAAGAAATGTGTACTCTTTCATATATTAGAACACATGTGTACTCTTTCATATATAAGAACACATGTGTACTCTTTCATATATAAGAATACATGTGTACTCTTTCATATATTAGAACACATGTGCACTCTTTCATATATTCACATGTGTACTCTTTCATATATTAAAAGAAATGTGTACTCTTTCATATATTAGAACACATGTGTATTCTCTCATATATTATAACACATGTGTAATCTTTCATATATTAAAACAAATGTATACTCTTTCATATATTAGAACACATGTGTACTCTTTCATATATTATAACAAATGTGTACTCTTTCATATATTAGAACACATGTGTATTCTCTCGTATATTATAACACATGTGTAATCTTTCATATATTAAAACAAATGTGTTATCTTTCATATATTAGAACAAATGTGTACTCTTTCATATATTAGAACACATGTTTACTCTTTCATATATTGAAACAAATGTGTAATCTTTCATATATTAGAACAAATCTGTACTCCTTCATATATTAGAACAAATGTGTACTTTTTCATATATTAATAAACATGTGTACTCTTTAATATATTAGAACGAATGTATATTCTTTCATATATTAGAACACATGTGTACTCTTTCATATATTAAAACAAATGTGTTATCTTTCATATATTAAAACACATGTGTACTCGATCATATATTAAAACACATGTGTTCTCTTTCATATATTAAAACACATGTGTACTCTTTCATATATTAAACACATGTGTACTCGATCATATATTAAAAAACATGTGTACTCTCTCAAATATTAAAACATATGTGTACTCTTTCATATATTAAAAAACATGTGTACTTTTTCATATATTAAAACACATGTGTACCCTTTCATATATTAAAACAAATATGTACTCTTTCATACATTAGAAAACATGTGTACTCTTTCATATATTAAAAAAAATGTGTACTTTTCATATATTAGAACACATGTGTATCCTCTCATATATTAGAACACATATGTACTCTCTAATATAATAAAATACATGAGTACTCTTTCATATATTAGAACACATGTGCACTCTTTCATATATTAGAACACATGTGTACTCTTTCATATATTAA
The DNA here is from genome assembly GCA_947561585.1 of Caprella mutica. NCBI lineage: Eukaryota > Metazoa > Arthropoda > Malacostraca > Amphipoda > Caprellidae > Caprella > Caprella mutica. The sequence continues at coordinate 58,061 of CANNZV010002987.1, forward strand.
AAGAAATGTGAACTCTTTCATATATTAGAACACATGTGTGTTCTCTCATATATTATAACACACGTGTACTCTTTAATACATTAAAACACATGTGTACTCTTTCATATATTAAAACACATGTGTACTCTTTAATATATTAAAACACATGAGTACTCTTTCATATATTAAAACACATGCGCACTCTTTCACATATTAGAACACATGTGTACTCTTTCATATATTAAAATACATTTGTACTCTTTAATCTATTAGAACACATGTATACTCTTTCATATATTAAAACACATGTGTACTTTTTAATATATTAAAACACATGAGTACTCTTTCATATATTAAAAGACATGTGTACTCTTTCATATATTAGAACACATGTGTATTCTCTCATATATTAGAACACATGTGTACTCTTCCATATATTAAAACAAATGTGTACTCTTTCATATATTAGAACAAATGTGTATTTTTTAATATATTAAAATACATGTGTACTCTTTAATATATTAGAACACATGTGAACTCTTTCATTTATTAAAACACATGTGTACTCTTTAATATAATAAAGCACATGAGTACTCTTTCATATATTAGATCACATGTGCACTCTTTCATATATTAGAACACATGTGTACTCTTTCATATATTAAAAGAATTGTGAACTCTTTCATATATTAGAACATATGTGTGTTCTCTCATATATTATAACACACGTGTACTCTTTAATTTATTAGAACACATGTGTACTCTTTCATATATTAAAACACATGTGTACTCTTTAATATATTAAAACACATGAGTACTCTTTTATATATTAGAACACATGCGCACTCTTTCACATATTAGAACAAATGTGTACTCTTTTATATATTAATATACATGTGTACTCTTTAATCTATTAGAACACATGTATACTCTTTCATATATTAAAACACATGTGTACTCTTTAATAAATTAAATCACATGAGTACTCTTTCATATATTAAAACACATGTGTATTCATCCATATATTAAAACACATGTGTACTCATTCATACATTAAAACACATGTGCACTCTTTCATATAATACAACACATGTGTTCTATTTCATATAATACAACACATATGTACTATTTCATATAATACAACACATATGTACTATTTCATATAATACAACACATATGTACTATTTCATATATATATAAACGCATGTGCACTCTTTCATATATTAAAGCACATGTGTATTCTTTCATATATCAGAAAACATGTGTACTCTTTCATATATTAGAACACTCGTGCACTCTTTCATATATTAGAACACATGCGCACTCTTTCACATATTAGAACACATGTGTACTCTTTCATATATTAAAATACATTTGTACTCTTTAATCTATTAGAACACATGTATACTCTATCATATATTAAAACACATGTTCACTCTTTAATATATTAAAACACATGAGTACTCTTTCATATATTAAAACACATGTGAACTTGTTCATATAATAAAACACATGTGTACCCTTTCATATATTAAAACAAATATGTACTCTTTCATATTTTAGAAAACATGTGTACTCTTTCATATATCAAAAAAAATGTGTACTCTTTCATATATTAGAACACATGTGTATTTTCTCATATATTAGAACACATGTGTACTCTTTCATATATTAAAACAAATGTGTACTCTTTCATATATTAGAACAAATGTGTATTTTTTAATATATTAAAATACATGTGTACTTTTTAATATATTAGAACACATGTGTACTCTTTCATATATTAAAAGAATTGTGAACTCTCTCATATATTAGAACATATGTGTGTTCACTCATATATTATAACACACGTGTACTCTTTAATATATTAGAACACATGTGTACTCTTTCATATATTAAAACACATGTGTACTCTTTAATATATTAAAACACATGAGTACTCTTTCATATATTAGAACACAAGCGCACTCTTTCACATATAAGAACACATGTGTTCTCTTTTATATATTAAAATACATGTGTACTCTTTAATCTATTAGAACACATGTATACTCTTTCATATATTAAAACACATGTGTACTCTTCAATAATTAAATCACATGAGTACTCTTTCATATATTAAAACACATGTGTATTTTTCCATATATTAAAACACATGTGTACTCATTCATACATTAAAACACATGTGCACTCTTTCATATAATACAACACATATGTTCTATTTCATATAATACAACACATATGTACTATTTCATATAATACAATACATATGTACTATTTCATATATATATAAACGCATGTGCACTCTTTCATATATTAAAGCACATGTGTATTGTTTCATATATTAAAAGAAATGTGTACTCTTTCATATATTAGAACACATGTGTATTCTCTCATATATTATAACACATGTGTAATCTTTCATATCTTAAAACAAATGTAAACTCTTTCATATATTAGAACACATGTGTACTTTTTCATATATCAAAAAACATGTGTACTCTTTAATATATTAGAACACATGTGTATTCTCTCATATACTAGAACAAATCTGTACTCTTTCATATATTAGAACAAATGTGTACTTTTTCATATATCAAAAAACATGTGTACTCTTTAATATATTAGAACACATGTGTATTCTCTCATATACTAGAACACATGTGTACTCTTTCATATATTAAAACACATGTGTACTTTTTCATAGATTGAAACAAATATGTACTCTTTCATATAATAGAAAAAATGTGTACTTTTTCATATATCAAAAAACATGTGTACTCTTTAATATATTAGAATAAATGTGTACTCTTCCATATATTAAAACACATGTATACTCTTTCTTATATTAAAACACATGTGTACTCTTTCATATATTAAAAAACATGCATACTTTTTAATATATTAAAACACATGTGTACTTGTTCATATATTAAAACACATGTGTACTCTTTCATATATTAGAACACATGTGTACTCTTTCATATATTAGAACAAATTTGTACTCTTTCAAATATTAGAACACATGTGAACTCTTTCATATATTAGAACACATGTGTACTCTTTCATATATTAGAACACATGTGTACTATTTCATATATTAAAACACATGTGTATTCTATAGTATAATAAAACACATGTGTACTCATTCATATATTGAAACACATGTGTACTCATTCATATATTAAAACACATGTGTACTCTTTCATATAATACAACACATATGTACTATTTCATATATATATAAACATATGTGCACTCTTTCACATATTAAAACACATGTGTACTCTTTCATATATAAGAACACATGTGTACTCTTTCATATATTAAAACAAATATGTACTCTTTCATACATTAGAAAACATGTGTACTCTTTCATATATTAAAAAAAATGTGTACTCTTTCATATATTAGAACACATGTGTATTCTCTCATATATTAGAACACATATGTACTCTCTAATATAATAAAATACATGAGTACTCTTTCATATATTAGAACACATGTGCACTCTTTCATATATTAGAACACATGTGTACTTTTTCATATATTAAAAGAAATGTGAACTCTTTCATATATTATAACACATGTGTACTCTTTCATATATTAAAAGAAATGTGAACTCTTTCATATATTAGAACACATGTGTGTTCTCTCATATATTATAACACACGTGTACTCTTTAATACATTAAAACACATGTGTACTCTTTCATATATTAAAACACATGTGTACTCTTTAATATATTAAAACACATGAGTACTCTTTCATATATTAAAACACATGCGCACTCTTTCACATATTAGAACATATGTGTACTCTTTCATATATTAAAATACATTTGTACTCTTTAATCTATTAGAACACATGTATACTCTTTCATATATTAAAACACATGTGTACTCTTTAATATATTAAAACACATGAGTACTCTTTCCTATATTAAAAGACATGTGTACTTGTTCATATATTAAAACACATGTGTACCCTTTCATATATTAAAACAAATATATACTCTTCCATATATTGGAAAACATGTGTACTCTTTAATATATTAAAAAAAATGTGTACTCTTTCATATATTAGAACACATGTGTATTCTCTCATATATTAGAACACATGTGTACTCTTTCATATATTAAAACAAATGTGTACTCTTTCATATATTAGAAAAATGTGTATTTTTTAATATATTAAAATACATGTGTACTCTTTAATATATTAAAACACATGTGAACTCTTTCATTTATTAAAACACAAGTTTACTCTTTAATATAATAAAACACATGAGTACTCTTTCATATATTAGATCACATGTGCACTCTTTCATATATTAGAACACATGTGTACTCTTTCATATATTAAAAGAATTGTGAACTCTTTCATATATTAGAACATATGTGTGTTCTCTCATATATTATAACACACGTGTACTCTTTAATATATTAGAACACATGTGTACTCTTCCATATATTAAAACACATGTGTACTCTTTTATATATTAAAACACATGAGTACTCTTTCATATATTAGAACACATGCGCACTCTTTCACATATTAGAACACATGTGTACTCTTTTATATATTAAAATACATGTGTACTCTTTAATCTATTAGAACACATGTATACTCTTTCATATATTAAAACACATGTGTACTCTTTAATAAATTAAATCACATGAGTACTCTTTCATATATTAAAACACATGTGTATTCTTCCATATATTAAAACACATGTGTACTCATTCATACATTAAAACACATGTGCACTCTTTCATATAATACAACACATATGTTCTATTTCATGTAATACAACACATATGTACTATTTCATATAATACAACACATATGTACTATTTCATATAATACAACACATATGTACTATTTCATATATATATAAACGCAAGTGCACTCTTTCATATATTAAAGCACATGTGTATTCTTTCATATATCAGAACACATGTGTACTCTTTCATATATTAGAACACTCGTGCACTCTTTCATATATTAGAACACATGCGCACTCTTTCACATATTAGAACACATGTGTACTCTTTCATATATTAAAATACATTTGTACTCTTTAATCTATTAGAACACATGTATACTCTTCCATATATTAAAACACATGTGTACTCTTTAATATATTAAAACACATGAGTACTCTTTCATATATTAAAACACATGTGTACTTGTTCATATAATAAAACACATGTGTACCCTTTCATATATTAAAACAAATATGTACTCTTTCATATATTAGAAAACATGTGTACTCTTTCATATATTAAAAAAAATGTGTACTCTTTCATATATTAGAACACATGTGTATTTTCTCATATATTAGAACACATGTGTACTCTTTCATATATTAAAACAAATGTGTACTCTTTCATATATTAGAACAAATGTGTATTTTTTAATATATTAAAATACATGTGTACTCTTTAATATATTAGAACACATGTGTACTCTTTCATATATTAAAAGAATTGTGAACTCTTTCATATATTAGAACATATGTGTGTTCTCTCATATATTATAACAAACGTGTACTCTTTAATATATTAGAACTCATGTGTACTCTTTCATATATTAAAACACATGTGTACTCTTTAATATATTAGAACACATGCGCACTCTTTCACATATTAGAACACATGTGTACTCTTTCATATATTAAAAGAAATGTGTACTCTTTCATATATTAGAACACATGTGTATTCTCTCATATATTATAACACATGTGTAATCTTTCATATCTTAAAACAAATGTAAACTCTTTCATATATTAAAACAAATGTGTAATCTTTCATATAATAGAACAAATGTGTACTCTTTCATATATTAGAACACATGTTCACTCTTTCATATATTAAAACACATGTGTACTCTTTCATATATTAAAACAAATATGTACTCTTTCATATATTAGAAAACATGTGTACTTTTTCATATATCAAAAAACATGTGTACTCTTTAATATATTAGAACACATGCGTATTCTCTCATATACTAGAACAAATCTGTACTCTTTCATATATTAGAACAAATGTGTACTTTTTCATATATCAAAAAACATGTGTACTCTTTAATATATTAGAACACATGTGTATTCTCTCATATACTAGAACACATGTGTACTCTTTCATATATTAAAACACATGTGTAATTTTTCATATATTGAAACATATATGTACTCTTTCATATAATAGATAAAATGTGTACTTTTTCATATATCAAAAAACATGTGTACTCTTTAATATATTAGAATAAATGTGTACTCTCCCATATATTAAAACACATGTATACTCTTTCTTATATTAAAACACATGTGTACTCTTTCATATATTAAAAAACATGCATACTTTTTCATATATTAAAACACATGTGTACTTGTTCATATATTGAAACACATGTGTACTCTTTCATATATTAGAACACATGTGTACTCTTTCATATATTAGAACAAATGTGTACTCTTTTAAATATTAGAACACATGTGAACTCTTTCATATATTAGAACACATGTGTACTCTTTCATATATTAGAACACATGTGAAGAGTAACTTTGATTAGTGATCTACGCAAGAGTTGTATAGTGCTCTACGCGCGTAGATCCCTCAATAATTATGCAGAATAACACCAAATGTAAAGTGCTCTACGCGTGTAGATTACTATAAAAACGGCAAATCGTGACACGTAAAGTGATCTACGCGCGTAGATCACAGGCGTTGCAAGTGAGTGAAGTGAAGAGTGATCTACGTGCGCCAGTGTTATGCGTAGATCATTGTGTGTGCTACACCGTGTGAAGAGTGCTCTACGCAATTTATGTTACGCGGCCTCTGATTGGTTGAAATTCATTTTCTAAAAATATTGCTCATTTATTGAAAACTATTTCAATGGTGGACTGTGATAGAGGTAACTATAAAAAAATCAACTTTTTATTGAGGTTATAAATGTAATAGTTATTGTCAAAATGAATATAAAGTTTATAATGAAAATTTTATGTACGGAGAATTATCATTTTTCTTTCAATTATTATTACATTTACAAATATTTAGTGATAACATGCTTCATAAATATTTATTATTGAAATTAATAACTAGACACCTTGTCAGCTTCTACAATATTAATCTCACAGGAGAATATTTGGAGGGTTGAGAGGTAACTGTGCTTCTAAACAGTATTGTCCATACGATGAAAGATATAGTCGGGAAAGAACGAACCCAACTATACCTTTTACAGGTCTAGTTGATCCAAATGAAATAATATTTGATCCAAGAGAATATCAATTTTATCAAAGTGAATTTGACTTTGCACCATGTGAAATTGAATTTGATCTTTATGCAATTGAATTTGATCCATGAGAAATAATACTTGATCCAAGTGAAATTATTGAATATTTTATCATTCCGATACCTCACATTTTGAGTCTTTGTCTGTTGGTTGGTTGCAAGAAAAATGTCACGCTTTTAACATTTAATATATAAGAAAAATATTTGTATAACTTATGTGAGATTATGATCGGCACATCATAATTTCTCATTGACTCCTTAACATTTCATTGTTTATCATAATCTTTGATTGCCCACCATAATCTTTCATTGCCCACAATAATCTTTCATTGCCCACAATAATCTTTCATTGCCCACCATAATCATTCATTGCCCACTATAATCTTTCATTGCCAACCATAATCTTTCATTGCCCACAATAATCTTTCATTGCCCACAATAATCTTTCATTGTCCACAATAATCTTTCATTGCCCACCATAATCATTCATTGCCCACTATAATCTTTCATTGCCAACCATAGTCTTTCATTGCCCACAATAATCTTTTATTGCCCACAATAATCTTTCATTGCCCACCATAATCATTCATTGCCCACTATAATCTTTCATTGCCAACCATAATCTTTCATTGCCCACCATAATCTTTCTTTGCCCTCAATAATCTTTCATTGCCAACCATAATATTTCATTGACAACCATAATCTTTCATTATCCACCATAATCCTTCATTTCCCACTATAATCTTTCATTGCCCACCATAATCCTTCATTTCCCACTATAATCTTTCATTACCCGCTATAATCTATCATTGCTCACCATAATCTTCCATTGCCCACCATAATCTTTCATTGCCCACCATGATCTTTCATTGCTCACCATAATCTTCCATTGTCCACCATGATCTTTCATTGTCCACCATAATCTTTCAGTACCCACCATAATCTTTCATTGCCCACCATAATCTTTCTTTGCCCTCAATAATCTTTCATTGCCAACCATAATATTTCATTGACAACCATAATCTTTCATTATCCACCATAATCCTTCATTTCCCACTATAATCTTTCATTGCCCACCATAATCTTTCATTTTCCACTATAATCTTTCATTACCCGCTATAATCTTTCATTGCTCACCATAATCTTCCATAACCCACCATAATCTTACATTGCCCACCATAATCCTTCATTGCCCACCATAATCTTTTTTTGCCCTCCATAATCTTTTTTTACCCTCCATAATCTTTCATTGCCCACCACAATCTTCCATTGCCCACCCTAATCTTCTATTCATTGCCCATCCAAAAAATGTTTCATTGCCAACCATTATAATCTTTTATGGCCAACCAAAAATACTATATTATTGCCCACCATAATAATATATCATTGTCCACTATAATAATCTCCAAAATCCACCATTTTAATTGGCCTATCAATATATTTTATGATCCCCATTATACATAAAATTAATTTACATAAAATTTATTTACATGAATACATACAAATAGCTCTTTCCTAGTTCACGTCCCTAAATGAAATAGGGACGTGCACTAGGAAAGGGGGTATTTTTAAATCAATTTATCTCAAATTTCATTAAATTTCATCTGATTAAAATATATTGCACAAATAATTATTAATTGACAGAAAAATTAGTATCTTAACTACAAATACAAATAATACCAGAAAGGAATATTTGAATTTGAAATTCAGCAAATTAAAGAATATAGATTTGGAAAACAGATTGAAATATATATTATATAGTTTAGTACTATATACTCCTGCTTTTTCTTGAAATGGTTATCAATATGAGAAAATTATTGATTTATGATTATTTCATCCTAGTTCACGTGGAATTACGGTCAGTTGGAATGTTATTCCACAACGTGCAAAAAAGTCTATGGGAGAATGTAACCACATTTAAAAATGTATTTTTTTTTAAATTATGTTATCATTTTTTTTGAGAAAGCGAATTTGATGAAAGGACTATTAAATAATTGTAGAGTGAAAATTTTTGAACAAAAAGAAACGAACCATATGTCTCTATGTCAAATAATGAGAGAGAAATAGGGATTTTAATAAAATTTGAATTTTGCGGGTTTTTTACGGGGGGGGGGAGTTAAATTAGTGAGACACTCCCTTCAAAGACTATATTTTTACATTAAAAAGAAAGAGAAAACAAATGAGTTTAATTCCAAACGTTTGGTAGAATGTGTAAATATGATACACAGATAGACAGTGGTTTACAAAACGCAAGTCCACCCCAACTGACTGTATAAGAACAAACCTATTTACAAACATTCAAGCTTTGAATGACCAGAAACTAATGCAATGAATTACATTAGATGTTAACACGAATGTATAGTATATATTTGTAAATAAAATAACAGTTTATATTGAAATAGAAGTATACAGTTAAAAACATTATTTTTTCTCTCTGTAATCATACTACCTAGTTTAATTATTCGATTGAAATATTTGTTATTTAAGATTCTAGAATAATCATATCCTATAATAATTAAATGTTAGTTCAACATTTGAATATAATTTGGTTATAGCAATACAGAGACCATTTGACAATGGTATAGAGTCATAGACTATAGCTTTTATTTGCAGTTCTAGGCTCATTAATTTGTTAAACATTACGATAGGTACCTAAAAACTACTGATAGAGGGGGAGGGAGGGGGTGAGATGATGTTTGAGCGTACAATACTATATAGGGATATACAGATTTGGGGAAAATGCATTTTCACAACTATGGTCGTTGTAAAAAAATATTATTGAAATATATAAAATCAAAATCTAGATAAAAAGATGTATTATTGTGACTGTTATTTGAATGACGATTTGTGATATATTGAGTAAATTTTATACTGATTAGTGATGACCATTTTACCTATGATATGGTTCATACTACCTAGTTTAATTATTCGATTGAAATATTTGTTATTAAATTTAAATAAATATTTTGATATAAGAATATTGATTAGTTATGTACAATTTAGATAGCTGACTAATTAGGGTAAGTTCCGAGTTATCGAACGGTTACATTTTCGAGCACGTAAAATATGTATTTTAATTATTATTTTATACTCATAATATCCTTTTTTACTTGTTCGTAAAACTGGAACCGTTCGATAACTTGGTACTTACTCTATAGATAGGTACAATATTTTTGGTTATTTTCCCTATACGGCTATACTTTAGTAACTTGGTACCTAGTAACAACAGTCTTTTAGTTAAAACTAATGGGATCGGATACCCATAGTACTCGGAAAGTGAGGGGTTAAGGGGGACTGGGGAGGGTAGCACTATGGTTAATGGCAGGGGGTGTAGGTCATAACCCCCCCCCCCCGGTCAGTGGTCACGAAACCCCATGTTTTTTAATCCTTATTTACTTATATTATTTAATCCTTCTCGACACTTTTGTAGTTCATTACTGATTAAACATAAAATATATGTATATCGGGGGGCGTGCCGCCCCCCAACTCCCCTGCCAGGTCATTAAACTATAGTTCATTTAGTGTAACAAATAAATACACTATTTATAAATTATAAGTCATAATAATTTGTGTTATTTACCGCTATAGTGAAAATAATTTTTAAAAACAGAATATAATGAAGTTTATATTATTTTCGAACATGAAAGTATACAGTTTTTATGTTTCAGAAGAATTAGTGTAAACAATGAAGGTAGTACGTATAGTGCAACAGAGTAATAAGTTCCATGGTTGGTACTAAGGAAGGTTAGATATCGATATCTAACCTTATTATCCAACTATTGACAAGCAATGCAATTCCTTTTTTAGATCTCAAAGGCATTGTTACTAGTGTAACTAGTGTATGCACGTTATACCTTCCTGGACACGACACCTCTATAGTCCCGCAGATTGTGTACCTAGGTAAGTAACTCTTGCAACTAACTATAGTGTACCTAAGTAACCAAGGGTGTAGGCCATAGGGTATGGTCTCTCAGTTATCTCTATCTAGGTAGCTTCTCTCAGTTATCTCTATCTAGGTAGCTTCTCTCAGTTATCTCTATCTAGGTAGCTTCTCTCAGTTATAACTGCTTAGGTAGTTACTCTCAGTTATTTCTATCTAGGTAGCTTCTCTCAGTTATACCTGCTTAGGTAGTTACTCTCAGTTATTTCTATCTAGGTAGCTACTCTAAGTTATCTCTATCTAGGTAACTTCTCTCAGTTATTTCTATCTTGGTAGCTACTCTCAGTTATTTCTAGCTAGGTAGTTACTCTCAGTTATCTTTATCTAGGTAGCTTCTCTCAGTTATCTCTATCTAGGTAGCTTCTCTCAGTTATACCTGCTAAGGTAGTTACTCTCAGTTATTTCTATCTAAGTAGCTCTTCATTTCTTTAACTAGGTAAATAAGGATTAAAAAACAAGGGGGGAGAGGGGTGACCGGGAGGACTTATGTCCCAGGGGGGTAACCGACTAGTGTATCTAGATGACTAACTAATGTATCTGGGTACCTAACTTGTGTATCTAGGTACCTAACTAGTGTAACTAGGTACCTTGGGTGTGTGTGTGTGTGTGGGGGGGGGGGGGTGCTTATGTCCTACAATCATTCGTTAGGTAATACTAATTCGAATAGTTTTTTCATCAAAAAAATGGAAGAAATACAAATTACAACATGCCTAACTAACTATACTATGAAGCTCATTACAATATATCATCCGAATCTATTAATGTAATAAATTATAATCATGTAATAGTTTTACTGTATGCTGGATGAGTAGGTATATAACTATCAATAATGTAGTCTTTAAAATTCCATTACCTAAAATATTTTATATATTTCAATATGTTTATATAGGCATATTCATATAGTAATTTTACAATCATTATCTCATTGTTAATAAAATCTAACTATTTTATTTTTTAATTAAAATGTAACCATACAGTCGTGTTCCTAATTTCAAGAATGACGTCCTAATCTGGTGATGGAAGTTAAAAGGGGTGTCGTTAATCTTTCAAGGGCGATATTTCATTCACTCAAGCCAACCAAATGAACTGTTTGTACAAACTCACATACATCTACATATTTAAGCATGCTCATTGGTCAACCTCAGACTCAAAGGAACTAGAGGACCAAAATTAATATTTTTTTTTCACCAATATTTTTTTTTTCACAGTCGTTTATAAATATCAGTCTAAAAATAAATATAAGCACAGAGTTAAATGGATAATTCATTTTTCTCAGTGTAATCATTTACTCCACTCCTTTTCTATTTGTGAAATAGTATGTGTATATATGCAACATCACCTCTGCCTTAAAATTGATTTTTTTCTTTCATTTTTTATTTTTCTATTTCTTCTAGTTATTAGTATGATGCAATCCCTAATTCGATTAAATTGTTTAATGTAGTTTTTGTATCCGCTAGTTTGTTGTACTGCACACTTCATGATTGTTCAATAACCTGACAGGGGGGTTTGTGTATACGTACATTTACGACTCTCATACATATACTCGATATACATATGTACAGTCACGACAATAATATATGCGCTTTTAGATTCATTGAAAATGCGCGACATCTCGAGATTGTGCAAGGCACGTAAAGGGTATGAAGCAGGACCAACAGTGATGTTGGTCAAATATCAACATCAAATACGATAGTTAAAGCTTTACTTAATAACTTAGCAGTATATTATTGGTAATTTCCGGGCGAAGATCGCTGATTGAAGATCGCTGCATGCAAAACGTATCTTTAAGGCCATCGGCTAGAGCTGGACATAGAGTCCAGCTCTAGCGTGATGGGACAACTCTAATTCAATAATTTAATTAATTCAATAAATAGCTCATTACAGGTAGTACCTACTCTATTTTTTCTCCAAAATAGCACAATATTGTCTTCATTGGAATAAGTCATAATAATTTCTGAATCACCGAATAAAGTGACAGTTGCAGTTAATAACTTATTTATTTCCTTGATGGCATAGGTACCATATTTTTTTAATAATCAATTTTTCATAAAGTCCTAGTGAATTAAAGTGCATCGTTGCGCTCAACAAGGAATGGGGTCATTTTATAATAAAATATATAGTTTTACATTTTGTTTAATATTTTAAATTGGTGGACATTAAACCAATTATAATATCTAGAAAAAATATTAGATTATGTATTTTAATTTACATGACCGAAAATGTGGAAAGATCCGATAACTCGGAGCTTACCCTTTATTCTAAAAAAATATGTTTCTCTTTTTTAATTGTCATACTAAATATTTTATCTTCACAAATATCGCAGCGGTGATCTACATATATTGAAGGGTGCAATAATATTACAATTTCTGAACAGTTAAAATCTGAACTTCACCGATCAGGTAGCTTTTCTGCATCCATGAGTTTTATCCCATACGGTGGATGTTGATTTTGCTCACAGAGCCACTTTCCTTTCTGACTGCTTCATCCAGTTCCTTGTATTTATTTTCCTTATATCATCAGCGATATGACCCTTGATTATAAAGTAGACGTTAAAACCCTTACTAAAATTTAATATTTAATTATTTATTATGCATCACTAAAACAAATACAGTTAGCATTAATTTGTATGCATAGTTTTGAATTTATTTAACAAAAATGTACGTATTATGTATTCGAATATCAATCACAATTTTCATTCAAAATCTTTTTACTACAGTGATGATATATGGTGAGTACCTATTAGTATATTACAATTCGATCGATCTATCAGATGATGAGTAAACTGTCTGGAATAAAAATGCTTATATACATACTCAGTATTCCTTCTTTGAATATTGTGATATGAATGAAAACTTGAATTTAATGTTGAGTTACTATAGGACATCACCTATAGTAATTGCAATATATTTGATATTTTTAGTGACTTATTTTGAAATAATAGAATAGTTTACCTTAGAGCTCAAGATAACGGAGTACGTTCAATAGCCCCCCCCCCCTCCCCCGGTCATGAGCCCCTAGGTCATAAGCCCCCTCCCTTTTTTTTAATTCTTATTTACCTAGTTAAACAAATGAAGAACTACTTAAATAGAAAAAAACTGAAAGTTGCTAATGTAGCTTGTTGTACCGCTATTTTGTTGTACTGCACACTTCATGATTGTTTAATGACATGGCAGGGGGGGTTACATATACATATATTTTATGTTAATCAGTAATGAACTACAAAAGTGTCAATAAGGATTGATTAATATAGGTAAATAAGGATTACAAAAACAAGGGGGGGGGGGCGTAGACCAGTTGAGGGGGGGGGGGGGGCTCTTATAACCTACACCCCATGATAACATATTACTTCGGCATAAAAATATCTTGGCGGTATTCAGTGTGTAACGCGTGTTCTTGCGCGGTTTTATTTTGTAAGAATGTAGAAACCAGTGTTTATATTGACATTTTATAAAAAGCATTAAGGTGGATTGAGGTTATTATTCATAATAATTATTGATGAATGATATCAATTCATAATTTTGATAATGTTTCCCCATAACTCATATTCTCTAAAAGTTCAATCAGTTTAAAGTTTTGGTAAGATAGGGAAGGTGAGGGGGGGGGGGAGGTATATTAAATAATAGCCAGCACACAGGCTCCTCCCCGCATAAGAGCGTCTGTTGGACGCAGACGCATGACCACATGGCCAGAGCAGGGTGCATGAGCGTCTTTCTGACGCAACGGAGAATTAACCCAGACGCATAGGGAGTGACATGCACTAAACACACTGTATCTAAAGTCACCCTGTAGATAACCTAACTAGTCACACTGTAGTCTATTTAACTAGTCACACTGTATTAAACTAGTCACATACAACTCACCATAAAATTTGCCAGTCACCAAGCAACTCACCACTCACCATGCAACACACCATACAATTCACAACTCACCATGCAACACACCATACAACTCACCACTCATGATACAGCTCACCATACAACTCACCACTCATGATACAGCTCACCATACAACTCACTACTCACCATACAACTCACTACCACCTCTACTATCTTACAATAATCTCATTGATGAAAACTTATTTCTTTCCTAATAATAACTAATTTGTTCACAATAAATCAAGTACATGTGATATTCGCAAATCATGTGATATTTCTAGTACTTAATAACATATTGTTTTCTTATGTGAAGACAACACCACTCACAACTAGTTAGTGCGCTAACTTTTAACTACCCAACTAGGTAGTGTATCTTGGTAGCTTATAAAAATAAAAATAAATAAATAACTCATGAGTAACCATCTTGTGTATCTAATTATCTAATTCAATTTGTAATAACTCAACAAGTGTATCTAGATATCTACCTAACCTTAGGTACTCAGCTCATAGCCAAACTATAGTATCTAGGTACCTAATTAATAATTAACCAAGTAGTGTTTCTAGGTACCTAATAATAACACAATTGGTGTATGTAGGCGAATAACTTATAACTAAGTACCTGACTATAGTATCTATGTACCTGTCTAGTAATCAACGAACTAATGTTGCAAAGTAATTTATACTATCCAAAAATAATGTTTTTATGTACCTAGCAGTCCTAGCTAGTAACTAACTACTCAACTACATTTCATACTGTGTACTTTTCTATAAACATCCATTGCCTAAAATAATTTGAACTTCTATATATTTACACTATTTAAAGCGCTATAAATGGACATTATTTGAAATAAAACAAATTATTCATTTAATTATTATCACGAGTATACTACCTAAGTCATAAAAAAAAAATACATTTCTTTCAATAGTCAATCAGTGTTTTAAATCTTGAATATGATAGACAGTGGTTTACTAATTAACACGAAAGTCCACCACAAGTGACCGTGCGAGAGCAAACCTACATACAAACATTCAAGCTTTGAATGACCAGAAACTAATACACTAAATTACATTATATGTTACCACGAATGAGTTGTATTTATTGATAAATAAAATATCAGTTTAGTAGAAATAGAATATACAGTTAAATATATTAATTTTTTTTCTGTAATAATTTACCGCCAAATTATTTCCCCCAATATCACGTTCACACACCCTGTCACCCATCCACCCCCCCCCCCCCCCCTCTATCAGTCTATCAGTCGCTCCCTATCGTAATGTTTAACAAATTAATGAGCCTAGAACTGCAAAGAGAACCTAAAACATGACAACTGATAGATCTGTAAATTATTGTTATAACCAAATTATATTATAATGCTGAACTATCATTTGTTTATTCATGCATTTTGACCACTTTTTGTCGTTGTAAAATATCACATTATTGAAATATTAAAAATCGAATTTTCACATTGTATGGATAATATGAGTAATTGTGACTTTTTATGTTTTTTTTTATTGTGACTAATATTTGACTGAAGGATTTATGATATATATATTGAGTATTTTTTATGCTGATGACCTTATAGATAATATGATTGATTGAATTCACTAAGAATATTGATTAGTTATTTACACTTTAGGTAACTGATTAATTACGATAAGTTCCGAGTTATCGAACGGTTTCACATTTCCGAGCACGTGAAAAATTATTCTAATTATTATTTAAGTCTCATATTAACCTTTTTTACTTTTTCGTAAATCTGGAACCAGTCGATAACTCGGAACTAACCCTATAGATAGATATGATTTATTTTGTTGTTTCCCCTATACGGTTATACCTTAGTAACTTGGTACCTAGTAACTTACAGTCTTTTAGTTAAAATTTATAGGAAACGTTGCAATGTTTGAACGCCCATAGTACTCGGAAACTTGGAAAGTGATTTTTTTACAACATAACTAGGTAGTTTATTACTATACTAGGAAATGCTCTCGGTTATATTACTATAAATAATGTAATTATTATGTTGAAGATTTCTTATTAATAAAATAATAGAGAATTATCTTTGTAATTTATAAGTTACAAAATGTATTATTTTTTGTATCTTATAAGTTAAAATAAATAACACTAGGCATCGAGTACATATCATGGGATATTTAAAAAATTATAATAACCCATTTGCTCTCTTCTCTCTTATTTTTAAGTAAATGAAATAGAAAGAAAATATGAGTGCTTTACTTCACTCACTCTATTTGGTGCACAGGCTATTTTACTAACTGACATATTATAAGGGGGGAACTGCTCAAAAAAAATTTCAGGCAATTTGATTGAAACCTTTTTGAGTTATGAAGTACCAATCAAGATTACAAATAAATAAATGCCGCCTAAAGTATAACCTTCTGCAATCTGCGATGGTGAAATGATAAGTTAAAATCAGAACCTAGTAATAAAATAATTCATTTTATGATACAATGTAAGATCAATAACTGTATGTAAGTAAAAAAGGAATAAATAATTCAGCAACGTTTTTATCTTACACATAAGAAGGTTTTCCATACAGTTTCACGTAATCATTCAGGAAGGTAATTTGTGATTTGGGGGCGGGGCGGGGTAGAGGGTGAGGAGAGTTGTAACTAGTAACTCAGGGGAGGGGGGAGGTTGAGTAGAGAAGGAGTGATTACACAGATAGAAATTATCTTCTAGTTAACTACATGCTAACATCTTTTTATAAGCTGATATTTTATTTACAACATTATACAAATAGATTTGTATTCACTTATAATATAATTAGTGTTGTAATCATTGGTCATTCATGTGAAGTGAACAGTCACTTCCACTGGCTGCCTGACTTATGTCACTTGGTTGTACAACTGTCAATCATCTGTCAATCATCTGAGACACTACTTACTTAAGTATCACCAATAGACCGAAGGGGAAATGATTAGATTATTTATTTGTTTATTTATAGTAACAAATATATAAACTATTCATAAATAAATTTAGAGCTAATTATGACTTATTATATTCCTCAATAATAATATTATATTCATCAAATAAAAACAGTATATGAGACATTGATGAGGTTCTATATATTTTCGGACATGTAAGTTTCTAGTTTTTATTTTTCAGAAGATTAACTTTAAATAATGGAGTACAATAGCGTGTTTACAACAAACTTGGGGGTGTAGGTCATAAGCCCCCCCCCCCCCCCGGTCAAGAGCCCCCCGGTCAAGAGCCCCCCGGTCATGAGCCCCCCTAGGTCATGAGCCCCCCCGGTCAAGAGCCCCCCCGGTCATGAGCCCCCCCGGTCACGAGCCCCCCTGTTTTTAAATCCTTATTTACCTATATTATTTAATCCTTATTGACACTTTTGTAGTTCATTACTGATTAGACATAAAATATATGTATATCGGGGGGCGGTGCGCCCCCCCCCCCCCCCCGAACCCCCCTACCAGGTCATTAAACAATCATGAAGTGTGCAGTACAACAATCTAGCGGATACAACAAACTACATTATTACACTAACCAGTGTACCTAGGTACCTAGACACTAACCAGTGTACCTAGTGCCTAACCTCTAACCAGTGTACCTAGACACTAACCAGTGTACCTAGGTACCTAGACACTAACCAGTGTACCTAGGTACCTAATCATTAACCAGTGTACCTAGGTACATAACCATTAATCAGTGTACCTAGGTTCCTAACCACTAACCAGTGTACCTTGGGACCTAACCACTAACTAGTGTACCTTGATACCTAACCAGTTACCTGGTACCTAACTAGTTACCTGGGTACCTAACCAGTTATCTAGGTACTTAACCACTACCCAGTGTACCTAGGTACCTAACCTCTAACCAGTGTACCTCGGTACTAACCACAAACCAGTGTACCTTGGTACCTAACCAGTTACCTAGTACCTAACCAGTTACCTAGGTACCTAACCAGTTAACTAGGTACCTAACCAGTGCGGTAACCTCGTTAAAAAACTGGTGCGGTAACCTTGTTAGGTAACTAGTCGGTAACCTTTTTTGGTAACTAGTGCGATTACCTTG